>CAUYUJ010022526.1:519651-547151 GCA_963575745.1 Prorocentrum cordatum
ACCCCCGCAGTGCCTCAGTGCGCAGGACCCACCAGCAGCCTTCGAAACTGGCGACAGCGTCGCAGATCGCAGCCCCCCAGGGACGGCGAGGTCCCGCTCATATTCCCGCGGTGCCTCAGTGCGCAGGACCCACCAGCAGCCCTCGAGAGTGGCGACAGCGTCGCAGATCGCAGCCCCCCAGGGACGGCAAGATCTCGCTCAGATCCCCGCGGTGCCTCAGTGCGCAGGACCCACCAGCAGCCCTCGAGAGTGGCGACAGCGTCGCACATCGCAGCCCCCCAGGGACGGCGCGCACACACACACACACACACACACACACACACACACACACACACACACACACGCCCACACGCCACACGCCCACACGCACCACACGCCCACACCCACGCACCCACGCACACACGCACACACGCACACACGCACACACGCACACACGCACACACGCACACACGCACACACGCACACACGCACACACGCACACACGCACACACGCACACACGCACACACGCACACACGCACACACGCACACACGCACACACGCACACACGCACACACGCACACACGCACACACGCACACACGCACACACGCACACACGCACACACGCACACACGCACACACGCACACACGCACACACGCACACACGCACACAAGCACACACGCACACACGCACACACGCACACACGCACACACGCACACACGCACACACGCACACGCGCACACACGCACACGCACACACGTGCTCACGCTCACACGCGCACACGCGCACACGCGCACGCCGCGCACGCGCGCACGCGTACACGCGCACGCGCCACGCGCACGCGCGCACGCGCGCACGCGCGCACGCGCGCAACGCGCGCACGCGGGGCACGCGCGACGCGCGCAACGCGCGCCACCGCGCGCACGCGCGCACGCTTATACGCGCACACGCTTCACACGTCACGCGCACACGCGCCACGCGCGCACGCGCGCACAGCGCGTCACACGCGCACACGCGAACACCGGCCACACGCGGCCACACGCGAGCACGCCGCGCCACGCGCGCACCGCGCGCAGCCGCAGCGCACGCGCACGCACAAACCCACGCACACGCACACGCACACGCACACGCACACGCACACGCACACGCACACGCACACGCACACGCACACGCACACGCACACCGCACACGCACACGCACACGCACACGCCACACACGCACACGCACCCACGCACCCACGCACCACGCACACCACGCACCCACGCACCCACGCACCCACGCCACCCCACGCACCCACGCACCCGCACACACGCGCACCGCGCACCCGCGCACCCACGCACCCGCGCACGCGCGCACGCGCGCACGCGCGCACGCGCGCACGCATGCACGCATGCACGCGCAGCACGCGCGCACGCGCGCACGCGCGCCCGCGCGCACGCGCGCGCGCGCACGCGCACGCGCACGCGCACGCGCACGCGCACGCGCACGCGCACACGCACGCGCACGCGCACGCGCACGCGCACGCACACGCGCACGCGCACACGCACACGCACACGCACGCGCACGCGCACGCGCACGCGCACGCACACGCACACGCACACGCACACGCCACGCACGCAGGCGCACGCGCACGCGCACGCGCACGCCACGCGCACCCACGGCACACGCACGCGCACGCGCACGCACGCACGCGCACCACGCGCACCACGCGCACCACGCGCACCACGCACGCGCACGCGCACGCGCACGCGCACGCGCGCACGCACGCACGCACGCACACACGCGCACGCGCACGCGCACGCGCACGCGCACGCGCACGCGAACGCGCACGCGCACGCGCACGCGCACACGCACACGCACACGCACACGCACACGCAAAGGCACGCGCACACGCACACGCACACGCACACGCACACGCACACGCACACGCACACGCACACGCACACGCACACGCACACGCATTCACCCACACACACACACACATATTCACACACACACGCACGTAAGCACACACACACACACACGCACACACATTTCACACACGCACGCACACACACACACACACGCACGCGCGGCGCACGCACGCACGCACGCACGTACGTACGTACGTACGTACGTATGTACGCACGCGCACGCGCGGGAGAAGAGGAGAAGGACGCGATCATTGGTTTCTATTGTAAACGAATGCCCAACCAAGGATTCTTGGGTGAAAAATCGATATCATTCGCGCGCTGGGGTGTTGGCCACTGCGAACGCGACGAACAAATGGACATACCCGCGTGGGCCACCACGCGATGGATCGCGCGCGTGGTTTCGCATCCAAGTTGCAGCCTTGCGTGGGCGGCCAGGACAGAATACGAGACCGTATGGATGCAATGTGTAATTTGGCATTGCCGTGCTATCGCGATGAACAAGTCAAACCATGAAGGTGCAACGGGGGTGTCAATCGGGCTCTGGTGGCAACGTGTAAAGCACGGCCCTGCCGACAAGAGCTCCCGTCGAGTACCCCGAGTTGCGTGCGCGCGAGCTCGTGCGCCGCAGGCCACGACCGTTCAGATTGCCACCAGTGTGGCTGTGACAGGAGGAATGGGTGGACCAGGGCGAAAAATCATGAGGATGGGGAAGGGAGACGCCTCCCGGACCGGAGGCTGCCCCAGGAAGCACGCTCCCAACCGCGCGCGGCAGGACAAGGCAGCGGCCACGGTGGCCTCCGAGGCGGGGTCGGCCGGCGTGCAGGAATACCAGAGCAAGGCGGCCGCGCGAGCGGGTCGGGCGTTGCGACGTGGTGGGGGGGAGGGGGTCGAGACCTGTCAGGAGGGGGATATCCACACAGACAAATAATCGTTTCTTCCACACGACATTGATCTTTTTGGAAGTGAAAGGGGGAAGCGGACATCCCGAAAATACTCGGCATAAGGGGGTCCCGGGCTTTGTGTCTATTTACGTGCGTCCTTGAATGTGTTGTTGAAGTTGGGGGCAGGCTTCCGGCGGCGAGGTGCTCTCCAGCATGCGGCCCTTGGGCTACCCGACCCGTTCCCCGGCTTTTTGCAGGGGCGGTCCCCGGAGGTTTTCCCGTGGAGGGCGGCTCTCTGGAGGCAGCGTGAGGACCCAGAAGCGCATGCCAAAAGCTCGAGCCCCGAGCCTCGATTCCCGTGCCGCCGCCCATGGCGCAGAGCATTCGAGGAGTTCCGCGCGGGTTTCTTGGATGGGCCTCCCCCAGCAGCGCCTCCAGCGCGCTCCGCGCGCCAGGGAGTGGGGCCAGCGCGAACCCAAGAAACCCGCACGGAACGCCCAAAAGGTTGTGGCTGTGCTGTCTTGTTTGGCTGCTGTTGTCTTTGCAGTTTCCCCCTCCCCTCTCTCTTCGCACCATGCAGATCAGAGGCTCCGCCACGGAGGTCCCCGCAGGAGGCCCGGGTCGCAGGTCGGAGGCCCCGCCCCAGAGGCCCGCCCCCGGAGGCCTCGCGCCGAGGCCCCCGCGCAGGGGCCGCCCCTGGAGGCCTGCGTGACGCCCTCGGAGGCCCAGGGCACGGCTTCAGAACGCGTTGGAGGGTCTCGACCTCGAGCCCCTCCAATCCGACGAAGGCATCTATACACCACCACCGTGCCAAGGCAGGGCCATCCTGGGCCCCAGGATGGTGTATAGACCCTCTTGGCCTCGGCCAGGAGGGCGTATACACCATCCTGGGGCCCAGGATGGCCCTGCCTTGGCACGGTGGTGGTGTATAGATGCCTCCTGCGAATCCAAGCGCTCGCCTCTCGCTCAGATGCAGCGGCCCCGGAGGCTTCGCTTTGGAGATTCCCACAGAAGCCTCGTTCAGGGGCACGGTATAGGGGAGGGGGGGGGACAGGCTCGGGGGGGGGGGACGCATCGAACTCCAATCGTCCATCGATCGCCGATAGGGGCCCGATAGCCCACCTCGCACAGAGACATGCGGTTTCGCTACTGGGAGCCCATCTATCGGCGATGTCCCGCCGATTCCTTCGAGCAGTGGCGAAGCGTCCCGGCTCGCCTATAGCCCCACCAAAACAATGTTCTAAGAACCTTTTGTGGTTCCCACGACATGTTTTTAGAACATTTCTGGCGGAGTTTGCCTTGTTTTAACACATCGGGTGAACGTTCTAAGAACATTGTGTTTGTTCTTGGAACATTGCTGGGTTCTAAGAACACTTCGTGGTAGGGCTATAGGAATGCCGGGACGGTCGGTCCCTGCTCAATTCCTGGCAGATGCTTATATACCCCCCGAGCCTGCCCTCCCCCCCTCGCTCCCCAAAGCCTCCGGAGGCTTCGTGGAGGTCCGTCGAGAGAGAGGGCCCACGTGTTTTCCGAGAGTCTCGAGCCTCGAGCCCCTCGGCTCCAGTGGGGCAGGTGGGGTCGGAGGATCGCGCCGCGTCGCCGAAGCAGCGGCCATGCGGCCCGATCCGGAGTCCGATGCTATCCGTCCCGACGTCGCCGGTGCATCGGCGAGGCATAGTCAGGCATGCCTACGATTCAGTCGGGCATGCCCCTCCCGGAGGATACATGAACAATAATAGTAAAACATAGTCAGGCGACGGTTTGTCATACTCTTCGGACTCTGTTTAGTTATTGGTGGAATATGTTTTATTTCTCCTCCCAAACCCGCCTGTTGTAAGAGGTAATGCCCGACCGAAGTCTATGATGGAGCTAAGCCGCTCCAGAGCTATCCAAAACGACCTCATAATTTTCAGAGCGCTCTGGTTCTCAAATATTCCCGATCCATTGTTGTCCGATGTTGGCCTCGTTATGCCTCCGTGGTGTGATCCTGCGACCTCATTTGCTCTGGCTCCATTTCGAAAGCCTGCACCGACCCAGATGTCTCGTGCCTTCTCTTTGTTGGCCATGTGGCCTGGGGACCGCACTGTCATCCCGAGCTGCTGTCTTTCACGGTCCTGGGGCCTTGTGAGGGCCTTCCGAGGAGGCCAACGACCGTCCGTCGTCGCAGGCGATGTGTCTATCCCGACCCCCGACTTTTCGACGAAAAAATGAAGCGGCTAAGAAAAGGAGGGGAACCCTGGGATAAACCCCCAGGGGGCTATTCGGACGCACCCCTATCGAGGATGGACGCCCCCTCTTAGGATATCCCAGGGTTGGGCCCCAAGTTTCAGGTCCACTCGAAAACCTCCCAAAGCCAGGGATAGGGGTCGACATATCCCCTGTTACGTCGTATTTCTGTTCGCCATCGTTTTCTCTGCGGCCTGCTCCCTGCGTGGCCGAATCTCCTTATGCGTGTGTTGCGGCCTGTCCTGGCGGTCCTCCTGGAGGGCCAGCGCGCTACAGGCGCGCGCCTGCCTCCCCTGCAGGGACGCCAGCCCTTGCTGTCGGTGGCCGCTTGGCACATTCGTTGCGGGGAAACCAAATTGTATACCGATGCCGCTACTTCCCGGACCCCTGCCATGGTGCCTCTGACCAGATTGTGGAGGCGAGTCCAGCAGTGGCGGCGAGGGCCTCGGGGGAACACAAATCGCGCCGAGGGTGGCTGAGCATGGGTCCAGACATCCGACGTCTTGTTTTTTTCAGGACGGCGTTCCCAGAAGTCCAGACCCTTTCTCCGGGGCCAGTTTTTCATCCTGAGCCTTTTTGTTGACGGTCCCGGGGCCCGGCGAGGGCCCCCCGAGGCCGAAGTTGGCCAAAAACCTCCCGTCCTGATGTTTGTTGCGATCACGTCTGGGGGTGCCTCTTCCTCCTCCGACCTTTGCTCTCGCTCCGTTTCCAGCAGCGCAGGTGCGCAGTTTGCAGTGCGGCCGCACCCTCCTGGGCTGCTGCCGTGCGCGGCGCCTCTCCCGTGCCCCGACGTCGCCGGTCTGGCCAAACCAAGTGGTGCTCTGCACGGCGCGGGGTGGTGTCAGAGGAGGGAGGAGGGAGTAGGGAGTAGGGAGGAGGGAGGAGGGAGGAGGGAGGAGGGAGGAGGGAGGAGGGAGGAGGAGGAGGAGGAGGAGGAGGAGGAGGAGGAGGAGGAGGAAGAGGGGGAAGATCAGGAGGAGTAGGAGGAATGCGGCACGAGGAAGAAGAGGAGGAGGAAGATGAGGAGGAGGAGGAGGAGCCAGGAGGAAGCGGGGAGGAGGAGGGTTACGTTGCATCTGCGGGGGGTTTTCGCCTGTGCACAAACTTGTTTTTGTTTTCTTGTGCCCGGCGCGGGCTCGGTGCAGATTCCATGCGGATTTGGCGTAGTTTCGACGTGGAGTCGACGTGGATTCGACGCGGATTCGACGAATCCGACATGGATTCGACACGAATCCCAGGCGGATAGGGACGCCCACGGGACAGACGAGGTCCCCCGAAGATGCAACAGAAGGAGGGGAGGAGGGGAAGAGGAGGAGGAAGGGAGGTGGGGGAGGAGGGGAGGAGGAGAGGGAGGGAGGGGGGAAGGGGAGGAAGGAGGGGAGGAAGAATGAGGGGAGGAGGAAGGAGGGGAGGAGGAAGGAGGGGAGGGAGAGGGAAGGAGGGGAGGGGGAAGGGAGGGGGGGAGGAGGAGAGGGAGGCGAAGGGAGGGAGGAGGGGGGGGCGGTACGTCAGGGGGCAAGATCCTGCCCGCCGCCTCAGATGGCAAAGATGCAGCGGCTCCGCTCCTTCGTGTCCACCCGAGCGCTGTGGGGCAAGTACCTCGAGCAGGAGCGGCTGGCCGGGCGGCTTCAGGACCAGCGGGGCGCCCAGCTTTTTCGGGGCCGGCAATTAGGGGGGTGATGACTAGGAGGGATGGGCGGATACCATGGCGTCGGCCATGATATTTCCTCCGATGTCATGGCGCCTCTCCTTATTTCATTACGTTCCTGGCCCCCCTCCCTGGGCCGCGCACATGCCGGCGGCCATGATTTGCGCCCCCCCCCTCTTGGACGCCTCCCTCTTGGCCGCCCCCGACTTGCGCGCGGAACTGCCCAGGCATCCAGCGTCTTGCATACCCATCTGTAGTTGAAAGTGGGTATTTCTGGATGTCCAGATTCCAATCTACACAATGATCAAGCTTAACCTTTTCCGTCCTCCTTCGGGGGTGGACGGAACCCAAACTACTTTCAACGCCTTCCTATTTCATGGTTCTTCCTATTTCTTCCGACCGATGGGTGTGTGCTTCCCGGTAGGAAAAGGCTCGTCCGTTCCACACTCAGCGTCCCTGCTGGTAGCACGATGGGCTGTCCACCTGCGTCGAACCAGAAACAAAAGACTGCACCTGGCGTGACCCGAATGACGGGAACGCTTCCCAAGCGGCAGCGTTCTGCAGTGCTTGACATTATATTTGGCATTGTATTGTTTGCCGTTGCTTGGCGTTGCTTGGCAGACAAAGAGACAAGGAGCCCAGGGAACCCGAGGACGGCGTCTTCAAACACAGTATGACAAGCCCAAGGAACTTGGTGGACCCGAGGACGGTCCCCTCAAACAGAGCAACGAAGCAGGACCAAGGTACTTGGGGAACCGGAGAAGGACCTCGTCCAGGAATCCAGGCAACGCCTTCTAAGTGAATGGACCCGGCGCGACTCCAACGAGGCGAAAGCTTCATATTGCATGGGCTTCATTGTTTGGCGTTGTTTGGCTTTGCTCTGCATTGCTTTGCAGTCCTTGGCGTTGCTTGGCATTGCTTAACATTGCTTGGCATTGCAGACTGGGGGGGCCGGTGAACCCGAGGAACAAGACCGGGGAGCCCGAGGAACCCAAGCAAGGATCGAGACAGGGGAAACCGAGAAGCAAGAGTCGGGAGCCCGAGGCAGTCAGACGGAGGACCCCGGGCGAGGCTTTGCGTAAGGAAACACGACCGGGGAACCCAGGCGCGACCACGTCCAGCAGCCAGCACAAAGCGTTTCCTCCAAAAGCCGAATTGGGGCACAAGGCCACAAAACCCTGGGAAACCACTTTGTCAGGAAACAAAGCCGAGGAACCCCAGAGTACCCTTGCGCGAACCCCCCCAGCACCAACCGGTTTCTTCACAAGCATGTAAGCGCCCTTCATCGAAGAAAAGGAAAACAGAACACGGCAGAAACATTAATTTTCGGAGCTCCGCGCGGATCTCTTGGACGAGCGCTGGGCACCCCCTGGCGGGTCCGTGCGACAGAGAAGGGAAGTCCAGCACGGATCCAAGAAGTCCGCGTGGAGTTCAGACAGTTTTATGTTCATGCCTCTCTTTGTCCCCCTACATCGGACAAAGTCAAGACTGGGGAGTAATAGGCGTACGCTTTCTGAATTGCGATCGGATTATTCGGAGCTGCTGGCGGCAAATTCCAGCGCTCGCGCGTTCCGCGTCGATCCCAGGGATCCGCGCAGACCTCAGACAATGTATGTTTCTGTAGTTCCCTCGTGTCCTGCGTAAGCCGATCTTGGAGCCGCCTGGGGGTCTGAGCTGGCCCAGCACTGATTCTGGCGAGCACGAAGAGGGGTCGAGGGCCCAGCTTCTGGGCTCGAGAAGCTTTTTTTGTTGTGCCTCCAGGGAGCGTTTGCAGGCCCCATGACTGTCAAAAACAGTTCCGGTGTGAAAAACGACACCAGACGGACACTAGGAGGGGTTCAGCGACCGATTATGAGGGGAGTCGCCCTTGTCCCCCCCACTTGATCGATTTTCTGGAGGCCCATCCAGTTCAGGCCCCCGGGCCGCTTCCAACGCCGATCCTGGTCTTTCACCCTTGGGCGCATGACTTCTATCCATGATCTCTATCCAGTGTCTATGCCTTTTAAAGCACTCGAAGACCATGCTTGCCGCGCATGTGGAACCAGTTTTGAGGCGTCCGAGTGCACGTCACACCGGGTTTTGGCAGAATTCGATTGCGCTCGGTGTTGGGCTTGCCACCCTGGATGCATTCGGGGCCAGGCTTGTGCGGCAAGTGCGTTTCAGATTCAGACCGGAGCTTGCTGTGTGAACTGCCGGGGCCATGTTTTCACACCCTTTTGTAAGGTAGGTTCGTGTGGCGCTGGCGCGCCGGCGATGCCGGCGAAGGCGGTAAAGGTTGAATTTGGCGACGCGGAAGCACGGAGGGACACAATAACGCCGGACCCGACGGAATTCAACCTTGAACGATCGGGGCCGCGACCGGTTGAAGGTTGAACAATGTCAAAACCTTTGCTCTGGCCGACGCAGCACGAATCTACCGTATCGTATATGCTTTCGAGCCTCGCCAGGATCGGCATAATTATGCCACCCATCTTGGTCCCACGGCGTCGGCCTGGCCGAGATTGGTGCTGGTGTATGGCCAACGTCATCCGAATGTGGGTTGGCGATGCAGTGGAGGCGCGCATCAAGAAACCAGGTGCTCTTCGTCAGGGTGCCCTGCGCTTCTTCGCTCCAGGCGCTGCGCGGTGACTTCCCGCGGACGTTGAAGAACTTGCTGCATTCGGGGTGCTCCAGGTCCCCGCCCCACGTGTGCGTCCCGCGCGCGAGGCTTCGTGGCTGGACTTCTTGCGAGGGTGTCTCGCGGCCGCGTCCGCACTGCACAGGGAGTGCCCGTCGGACCCGGCACGCAGCAGTGCCACGGGATCGGGGTTGGCAAGTTGGGCTTCGGCCCTGCTCCTGGGCGCCGCCGTCGATCGATCTCGTTGACTTTGTGGAAGTCGATCAATGGAGGGGAAGCGTGCTGCCGAATAACTCTCAGATGTTCACAACATGTTTCAAACATGTCTTACACATGTAAAGCACATGCTTCAAGCATTTCATCATTCGAGGCATGTTACAACATTTTCAGTACATCGTTTGTTCAATGATAGGATTGTTAGAGTGTCCATTGTCATGGCATTCACAACATTGACCATCCTTGGTCAACATCTGGACAGAACCCCCACCCTGACACGTCGATTAGTGCATTGTCCGTTTTCGGTTCTCGAGAGGGCGCCGCGGCCGTCCTTTTCCAGGCTTGCGCCCGCCAGGTTTGGGCCCGAGGTCGTTTCCACTAAACCACGTTTTGGAAAAGAGGGTTCTACCCATCCCCGAAATATGTTGTTTAAATCAATGCCTCGTACTTTTTCTTGACCGTCATCCTACGGGGGCCAATCTGAACGTTGGTTTACTTTGGGTCGGCAATCGGTGTGTTGTCCGTTTCGTGTTCGGTTTCTGTCAATAATGTGTTGTGTTATGTTGAACGTTTGTCTTCAACGGTTGTGATGTAGAAACGCATCTGGTTGGCCCGCGTTTTGTGTTTTGTCTTGGCTGCATCTTCATGGTTTTAGCTGTTCGTTTATTTTGACCTGTCCGCTGAACCTTACATTATACTCTACAGTTTGTTGCGCGCCGTCGTTGTGCTCTGTTTCCCTCATTGCGCTCAACAGTGGTGCGAGATGTGGCCGACTCTTTCCTACTGGTGTTCTGCCGGCCTTTTCGCAGTCCTGGTGCAGGAACAGGGGGGAGGACTGCGAGGATCGGCGGCGAGCTCAGGGGCAGAGTGCGAGGGGACAGGCCCTCTCAGAAGGCGGGGGGGACGATTCTCGGCAGGCGCCGCGCCCTCGGAGGAGTCTCCCGAGCCTTCTCCGAGCACATCGACGGCCTCTCGGAGGGCAGGAGGGCTCCCGAGCAGCCCCGACGCCTTTTGGAGAAGGCCCGCGCCCTCTCACCCGGGAGGATTCACATGGCTACGGTAAGACTGGGTACGATGCCCATCAGCAGTTCCTGCTCATTTTGAACCAGACTCGTTGTTCCTGGTCATTTTGAGCAGGACTCGTTGTCCGCGCCGCCGCGGGCGTTGTCCATTGAAGACAAGAAGCCGCCTGCCCAATAGCGGCCGCTGTCGGTTTTGGAGAAACTCTGCCGTTCGGCACTGTACCCATTTTTCCGTATCCATTTCGGGCGTCCACGGCTATTTCCACCCCATGCGCGCCGCCAAGTGCAGCAACAGTCGGGGACCCCCAAATGGGGTGGTGACCACACCGTGTGGTGAGTCGGTGGGGGTTCGGGGTCACCGCACGGTTTTGGGATTTGGGTCGTTTTTCGAGGATGTCTCGGGCGACTGGGGCCTCCAGGGTCCCAAGACCGTGCGGTGACGGACCGTGCGGTGAGGTCTCTTGTGGCTCCGAGGTCACCGCACGGTCTGTCACCACACGGTTTTGGGATCCCCAACACAGAGGGGGAGGCTTTGCGAGGAGGCGTGGCGGCATCCCCTCGTGCCCCGCCCCGGCAGGAGGTGGGCCTGCAGGCGCTAGTGCTCATGGCCGGGCACTGGGGGCCGCTGGCGACGGCCGAGCGGCGACGCCGCCGACGCCGCCGCCGACGAACGACGTCGCCTTTCGCCCAGACCTCCTCTCGTTGTGAAACAATTGCGACTGCAATGTTTGTTCCTTATTTTCGGCCTCCGGGACCCCTTCCCGGGCCTCGGGACTGTCATCAGGATGAAAGCCGTTCCCCAGGAAGGGATCCATGGACCTCGGGGGTCGACGGTCGACGTTGTGAAAACATTACGACGTCGGGAGTCTGGGTGGTTCTCGGCGGCGAGCCCGTGGGGGATCCGATCCGACTAGATTTTCCCGAGTCGATGCTGACCGAGCGTGCCCCCGAAGAGAGCCGTGTGTCCTCGGGTGTCCTCCGCCGGCGTCGAGCACAGGGGGGAGCGAGAGGGGGCGGGGCTTCTGAGGAGGCGGCGGGGCTTCTCAGGCACCCTCCGGCCTTCTGAAAAGCCCCGCCCCCTCTCTCTTGTTTCCTCCTCATCCTCCCTCCTCCTCCTCCTCCTCCTCCTCCTCCTCCTCCTTCCTCCTCCTCTCTCCTCCTCCTATCCTCCTCCTTCCTCCTCCTCCCTCCTCCCTCCGTCCTCCTCTCCTCCTCCTCCTCCTCCCTCCTCCTCTCTCCTCCTCCTCCTCCCTCCTCCTCCTCCTCCTCCTCCTCCTCCTCCTCCTCCTCCTCCTCCTCCTCCTCCTCTCGTCTCAAGCATTCGGCTCGACCGGCTCGACAGCGCGCGGGGCGGCGCGCGGTCGGGCCGGCATGCGATCACGTACCGGCGCGGGTCGGCGCAGGCCACCAGGGCCCATGGGGCGAGGCGGCCGAGGAGGACGCGGAGGAGGCAGCCGCATTCCCCCTGTGGAGGGAGGGCGCAAGGGGCAGCGTGCGGGCCCCGAGCCACTCGCGCCAGACCAGCCGCGGCCGCACAGGCGGGTGCCTGGTGTGCCCGAACTACCCCAGCGATGAAAGGTGGATTTGGGCCAAGAGAGCGGGCACCCCTGGCTGGGAGGGCGGCCGCAGCTGCGAATACAAGTGTGCCAAGTCCCTGCCAGACGCCAAGCAGGTGCAGTTCGAGATGCAAGCGCTGGCCAAGCTGGAGCTCAACGACACCAGCCTGCTGGCGCTGCAGTCGGTCGTCGCCGCGGCCAAAGGCTCGGGCGACAGCGCCGCAGCAGAGGCAGCGGCGCAGCTGGCCCAGATTCCCGCTGCAGGCGCCCGCGGCCGCAGCGAAGCAGCCGAACGAACCCAAGCTGGGTGTCAGGCTGGAGGCGGCGGCGCCGCGACGGCGCCCAGCACGCCAGCACCAGGAGAAAGCGGCCAACCAGGTCACGCAGGCGGAGCAGCGCAGAAATGAGCTGGTCGGCAAACTGGTTGAGGCCATGAGCGAGGTGCTCGCGGCCATGCTGGAACTGGACGTGCTGCAGCAGGAAATGCGCCAGGAAGGGGGGGCCTCGACCGAACGCGCAGTCCCAGCCACGGCGCCCGCAGACACTTGGAATTAGTTCCATGAGTTTGGACGAAAAGATCTTGACCTGCTCGACGAGGAGAACTGCATGAGGTACCAGCTTGCGGCAGGCCTTGCGGCGAGGGCCAAGAGCATCTTCGAGGCTTGCACGAAGGAGCGCATATCGGTCAAATGGGTGGCCAAGACGCTCAGAGAAATACAAGCCAAGGTCATGCGCCACGAGCGCAGACGCGGCGAAGACGGCAAGGATGCAGCCGAATCAGGCCAGTAGCTCGCCGCCGCAGACACCACTGCCCAAGGCGAACCAGGAAGCGCAGCAGGTGGCGCCAAAGTCGATTTCTCAGACCCACGGCAGATGGCAAAGTGCGCCGAGCAGACCGCAACCATCAATGCCCGCCAGAAGGCCGCCCCTGCCATAGGCGGCGCAGCGACCAGCACGCATGCGGCGTACGCTGACGTGGACGCTGCAGATGTTGGCGCTCGCTCCACCGCGGGCGCTGGCCCGCCAACTTGGTGCCAACTGGGGCGAGGGCTACGACGGTGGCTGGGGGCTGCCGGCGCGACCGCGGAGCCCGGCTGGGGGTGTGGCGGGAGGGGCGGCCTGGGGGCTCAGCCCCAAGGCCCACGCCTTGGGTCAAACAGCTGAGGGCGGCCCGCGATACACTGCCCCGGCGACCGACGGAGCGCTGGATGCCGCCAGCCAACCGCGGGGCGGGGTGGCAGCTACTATTGCGAGGACAAGGTATCAAGAAGGCGCGCTTCATGGGCGACACGAACGGCGCGCGCCCGCGCGGGCCAGACCGCCAACTGCCAGCGACAGGCCAGCGCGAGCAGCGGATGGACAGCGGAAGGCTTGACGAAGCCAGTGCAGGAGCGGAGTGGAGAAGGCAGGTCTCGTCGCTCGGCAAGCCCATGAGAAGCACTGGGAGTGTGCAAGTCTTCTGCGGCAGCTGCAGCCAGTGTGACGACGCCGCCCAGGCCTTCGTCGAGGCAGGGCAGGCCTTTCGGGCCTGGCGAAAGGGCGGGATAGGGAAAGGGGGTGGTCGGAATTTGATGCCTGCTGCTGGTCTGACACGCCGAGCAGCGTAGCTACATTTTTTTTCCCCCTAGCGCCGATTCTCTTCTTGTCCTTCCTTCCCTCTCCTCTCCAGCCGCCTTCCTTCGCACTTCCGCCTGAGCATGCATCTCGCGCGAACTCTGCGGCGCCAGAGCGGGCGCAGAACGAGCGAGCCTCGAAGCGCGCAGTCTGGGACGGCACTGTTCAGGCACGGGCACTTGGCCGTCCGGCGCAAGGGAGTCGGGCGAGGCGGTCTGGCACTCGATCGCGGGGCTGTCGATCCGAGCGCGCGCGGTGCGAGGCGCGGCACGGGCGCTGCGTGCGAACGCGATATCGCGAAGATGAGCTCTCCGCGCGTTTCGCAGCTCCCCGTAGGTTTAATGGCCCTCCTGAGCGATGCGTCGGGGCGCCGGGGGGGCTCGGCATTAGGGCTCGGTTGTCAATGGCTAAGGGCGCGTAGCGCGGGCGAAGGCACGCGCGCGACGTCTGGGGCACGAGCGGGCGCCGCGCTTGTTGCGCCCAGCTGGGCGCTGTCTTGGATCGGCGGGCGGCCCGCGATCAACGGCGGCGCCCGGATGGTCGAGGCAAACTTGCGCGGGGAACCGTTCCAGCAGCTGATTCCGGGCCGTTTTCATTTAGTTTACACGTCAGAATCCCCGCGTTGCTCCGTCGAGGTGTGCGTCGAGGAACACTGGCTGCGTGCAGCTGGGTCTGGCGCCGAACTGCGCGCGCGTTGCTAGCTCGGCGCGAAACTAGCTCCATGTAGCTAGTTTCGCGCCGAACTAGCTGCTGCCTGGAGCTAGTTTGGCGCGAAGTTGGCTGCATGTAGCTGGTTTCCCTCCGGATCAGCCCCATGTAGCTGGTTGGGGGGGGCAGGAGGAGGTGGGGGGGCGGGTTGGGCATTGGGCGAATGTTTCTTGCCACGTTTTGGGGGGCGCACCCCTGCTGAGTCCTGTCGCACACGCGTGCAGCCTTCGCGATTGCATGTGTCATTGTGCGCGCGCGTGCGAGCGCCTCTGGCGCGCTGCCCGCTCAGCGCGTTGAGCGCGCATGGATCGACCTCGCGTTCGTCGGTGCGCGCGCAAACGCACGGCCGCGGTGGAACGCGCGGGCAGGGCGCCAATTGCATCTGCATTGTGGCAGGCGCGCGCGCCCCCAGCGCACATCCAGGCATGCGAACAGGCTGGGGGCGCGTGATCTGCTTACAGGAGTCGCCACACCACTTCTACCATTAGCTGGGAAGTTTGAAGCACCCACCTCATGTTAGCAAATCCCCAACCTTGCCCTTTACTATCCCCCAATTTCGCTCGTCCCGAGCCTTCAACCTGCTGGGGCTGGCTGAACGCCGCCTGCTGCATGCGCAGTGCGACGCAGGGGGGCAGCGATTCAGGGCCTTCGGTTGGCGCGCCCTCCACTCGTGGACAGCGGCCGCTCCGAGCAAGCGGCCGACATCCAGGGGCCGGCAAGATGGCGCGCGCGGTGGACCGCGTCGGTTAAGACGCAGCGAGGTGAACACCATCGCGCATTTGGCGGACAAGATTGGAAGACGCGTCTTCCGCGACCAGCTGGGAGACGCTACGGTCGCTATACTCATGGTCCAGAGCGGCGCCTTCGCGCCCGTCAGCTGCCATGTGGACTGCAGCATAGGCCTCGCGGGAGTGAGCGCGACAAAGATGGGTGACCTGCTGCGCCTCGCTCGGTCTCTTGGCGCCCCGTTGGCCATCCTCGGGGACTTCATTTGCGCGTCAGACGGCATTGCGTCGCCCAGGTGGCGAGGCGCCATGGAGGCCCACATCGTGGCGCCGACCAGCGCAGACAGCACGTGCACGAGTGGCCGCGGGCGCATCATCGTGTACATGCAATGCTCCGACAGCGAAAGACCATTCATCCGCAGGCTGGATGCGGTTCGGCAGGTACCATGGGGACCCCACCTTGGTCTGCGCCTCTGCCGTGCAGCGCGATCTGGAGGGGCGCGAGCAAGGGCGCCTCGGCTGGCCAGGAAAAACGAGGTGCCGACCATCGCCGCACAGGTTGCCGATGGGGGCCAAGCGGGCTCAGCGGGGCTGCAACCTATATTCGAGCAGTGCCAAGGAGAAGGCCTCACGGACATGGGAATGACAGCGCGCCAGCACCACCTGAGTGACGCCTCCGCCGAGACAATGCCCGCGGCAGTCGGCGACGAAGACTGGAAGCAGGCAGCCAAAGCGACCCAGGACCTGCCAGTGGAGGAGGCGCCTACATGGATCTCGCGCTCCCTGGCCTTCCGGGCGGGCCCTGGCGACGCCGGCGCCCCGGGCAGGCGCTTCGGGCAATGCGCCGTGGCGGCCGAGAAGGCGCCGGCCGATGCGCAGGCCGCCGAGCAGGAGCAAAGCGGCCTGAGGCCGACGTGCGCGGGGCCCTTGCTGGCCGGCACACGGACTTCACGAAGACCGCGGCCGGGGGCGCGACCGGCCAGAGGAAGGCCATTGCGAAGGTCATCGCCAAGACCTGCCAGGACGTGCTGGCCGCGCAGAACCCTGCCGAGGACGGGGGCCGCGACGACTGCAGGGCACTCGGATGCGCCGAGGCGTTGGCCGCCCGCCAGCGCCCAGACCGCCCCCGACCCCGAGGGCGAGGCAGACACATGGGCGACCACGGTCCGCGAGGTTCGCGGCCGAGCCGAGGCGCGCGCCAGGGGGGCATGGCGGGGGACAATCGCGGCCAGCGGGCACTGGGCGGGCCAGGCGCTGCAAGGTTCGATGGGGGAAGAAAACAGATGCCCCAGCAAGCCCGGGGGGGGCTTCAGCGAGGTAACCATCCTGGCCGCGGGCGGCGGCGCGGAGGGCGACCTGGAGTTAGGCGCCGACTTGCGCGCCGGCGCCCGGGGCGACATGGCAACGCGGCGCGGGCGCCGCCTATTTGAATGACCCCATAGACCAGGTCTGCTTTAAGCCCCACGAGTCGAACAAGGAGCGAAGGCCGCGCGACTGCGATGACCCCGAGCAGGTCCCCCGCCAGTTCATGCAGGAGGCGGGCAGAGACTGCGACCGATGGCTACCAGGCGGAATACTTGGTCCTTGCACGGCCAGCGCGTCAGGAGCTGGTTAACATCGTCAACGATTGCGAGGAGCGCCTGGCCTGGCCGCGCCGGCTCTGCCGCGCCCGGCGCCGGCTGCTGCGGAAGCGCGACGGCGCCCTGGCAGGAGAAGAGCGACCAATTTGTTTGTTACCAGCAGTGGTGCGCACCTGGGTAAGGCGCGCCAAGCGAGAGGTTGGCCAGCGGCGCGAGGAGAAGGCGGCGTTCTGGGGCGCTGCCGTGGCGGGCAGCTCCGCGCTTCAGGCATTCCTCGTTGCAGCGTGTCTCGACGGGGTGGCCGCCCGAGGGCGCTCGGCGGAAGCCTGGGGGGGCATCTTTTTACGATAGCGGGACGACACCAACCCACCTACGGCGCGACGGCGTTGGAGTTTCAAGCCGTTGCCCCGCGAGGCCGCCGCGCCGCGCTGGCGCCGAACGCCGCCCAAACACCGCTCGCAGCAGCAGCGACATGGGTTCCGCGCGCTGGACGCGCGAGATCTCAGTGACCGAGTGTGCGCCGCTAGCCTTGCACAGCACCGGATGATGTTGTTCGGCGGCGCGCCGCCGCTACTCGTCGTCTTGCCCAGCCATGCGACGCGCGCAGCGCGCAAGCCGCTCGCGTTTTCCAGAACAGCATCACCGCTCCCCGTCGAGCTGATATGCGTCGCGCTTGTGGCGCTCGTCGAGCTGGCCAACGTCGTGGCGCAAGTCCCCGCCGCGATCCCACGCGGTGGAAATCGGGGAGGGGGGGGGGGGGGGGGGGGGGGGGGGGGGGCGTTGCGCGTCGCCGCGCTGATCCGCGCTGTGGCGATGGCACCCGCCGCGCCAATCAAACTCGCGATGCTGGCGTCCGTAGTTCTGGCCCTTGGCAACGGTCGAAATGGAATTGTTGCGTTCGGTCGAGCTGCTCGGTGTCAGCCGTTCGCGCCCGTCGCTCTGCCTTGCGCCGCGGTCGCGGCGCCCGACGGGCCGCCCTGTCTCCGCGCGGCCGCGCCGAACGCTGCGCGCTTAAAAAGTGCCCAAGGGAGCGAGTCGTGGCCAGCTGATCAGCGCCGCGTCGCCGGTGCCCGCCACGGCGCTTACCGATGGGCGCCCGCAGTGCCCGTCGCGCCGCCTCCTGGCGTCGCGCCGGGGGCGCGCGTCGCGCGGCCCTCCGGCGCCCGTCGAGTGGCTCAGCGTCGCGCCGGCGGCGCCGCTTGCGCTTGTAGCCGCGGAGCGACGCGGCCCGAACCCGACGGGCAACGGAGGGCGGAGGAACGAGCGGCAGGCGGGGCAGGAGGGGCGCGAAAAGGCAGGGGAAACGGCTGCAGCGTCGGCGGCGTCCGCGCCGCCAGTGCCGTCGCCGCGCGCGCTCGCGGCTGGCGCTGCGTAACCGCCAGCGGCGCTCTCGACGGAGGATCAAAGATAATTGGGGGGAATCGCTCGGCGGAAGCAGGGGGGCGGGGGCCGGACTGGGAAAGGAGGGGGGCGGGCGGGGAACGACGCGGGCGAAGCTGAATGAAGGAGGGAAGAGGGGGGGGCGCGAGGCGAGGGCGGGGGGGGCGGAGGGGCCGAGGAGGCGGGCGGGAAGGGAAGCGGGGGGGGGAAAGCCAGGCGCGCGATCAACGAGCAGGGGCGGGGTAGAGTGGGCGATGAAGGGGGGGGCGAGGAAGGCAGGGGCAGGGATACGCGACAAAGAAGATCGAAGGAGGATGGGGGGGCGGGCGGGGGGGGGGGGGGGGGGGGGCGAAAAGGGGGGGGGGGGGGGTGGCGGAAGCGGGGAAGGGCGAAGAAAGAGGAGGGGAACGATGGATGCGCAGGGAGGGGCTAGAAGACGCCGAAAGACACGGCCGTCCTGCACGCCGGCGGTTCTGGCGAGGAGGCGGCGCGCTGGGCGCCCCCGCAGGGGCCGCGGGGGCCAAGGCGCGGCCGAACCGGAGATGCCGCGCCCGAGCGGGGGCAGCCGGGCGCCCGCCGGCCTCGCTGAGGCAAGGGGGGGGGGGGGGGGGGGGGGGCCCCCCCGTAGCGCATGCCTCTTCTCTGCCATGTTTTTTTCACGTAGTATGCTCTGCGGCCTTGCAGCGGCCTTAGCGCATGCTATGGTTTCTGCGTGGGGCACGCTGCGGCCCCGATCGGGTTTTCCTGATCAGCGGGGCAGCCCGCGTTCGCGCCAGCCTCCTCTGTGCGGGGCCCCAGGGGGGCCTCCCAGGACAGGGGGCAAGGGCTTCCGGAGAGCCTGGAAAAGCCGGCGCGCCCTGCGCTGCTCCTGGCTGCGCCCGAGGAGGAGGAGCGCGGGGGGGTGGGGGGGGGGGGGCGAGGGCGAGGAGGGCCCAGATGGGGGAAGGGCAGAAGGGGGTGGGGGCGGAGGGAGAGGGAGGAGGAGAGGGAGAAGGGGGGGGAGGGGCGGGGACGGGCAGGGGGATTGGAGGGGGGGGGGGGGGGGGCGGGGGCGGGAGGAGGGGAGAAGAAGAGGACACGGTGGAGGTAGGGGTTCATTTCTGCATTGCTTTCTCGGCGTCGCCCCTGGCGCGCGGCGGCAGTCGTCGTTCTTCGCGAGCGAGCTGAGCGGGCGCCGTCGCTCGCGCTGGCGCTTCTTGCGTCAGTTGCGCGGAAGCCTGCGCGCGCCGCCCTCCTCCTTTCTCATCGTCGGGCCTTTCCTCAGGTTGTTCCGTTTCTTTTCTTGCCCACCTGCCTCCCCCCTTGCTTCCCCCCTTCGCCCCTCCTGTTCCCTCCCTTCCCCTTCCTCCTGCTTCTCTATCCCCTCTTCGCCCTTCCCTAGCCGTTCGCCCGCTTCGTGAGCGCCCCCGCGCCCGTCTGCATCCGCCGACTGGCATGCCCCCCCCCCTTCCCTCCCCCTTCCCCCCCTCGCGCAAAGCCGCGTCTATTCTGGCAATTTCGCGCGATGCCACCGCCGTGCCCGACCCGAATCTAACGGGCGCTTCAAAGCGCGCACGCTGGCCGGGCCCGATCCGGCACCGCCGAAACCGCGCGACGGGTCGAAAGTTCGCGCCGGGCTCGAAAATTTGACGGCCTACCTGAGTGAACCCGCGAGGGTCGAGCAACTCGCCATCCCAGCGCCGCGCGAACCCACGCTGCGCCCCGCGCGACAGGAAGCCCGCGAGTTCGGCGAGGCTTCGGCCCTCGCGCCGCACGGCGACGCCGCCCAGACAAGCGGCGAACTCACGGGACCACCCGGCCGCATTGACATTGACAACGAAGTGGCCCCAACCAGCGCGTCGAAGTCCCGGCGGACTACGTTTGCCCAGCGCGTCGTCATCGCGCCGTGGTTGGTCGGGGAACGCCGCGCGAAGGACGTCGAGGCAAGGTCGCAAACATCTATCGCGGCGCGCCGTAGATGCGGCGGCGTCGCGCGTTTCTCGGCCTATCTTCCCGGCAGGAAAATCATGCGACAGTGTCGAGACCTGGCCAGGCTCACGCAGATGGCCGAGCGCCTGGACTGCCCGCCCGTGGAGCTGCACACGCGCGCCCTCATGCACGCGGCCCCGCGCGCGGCGAGGGCCTCTGGCGCGCGCTGGCCACCCGTGGCGCCGTGCAATAGCATTGTTGCTGGGTGCTCGCGCGCCAACAACTCAGCGCGCGCGGCGCCGCGCGAGGCCCCGAAGTGCGCGCGGCAGAGGGCCCCGGGGACCTGGCCCAGACTGCGCGTGGTCGACCTCCAGATTCGGGCACAAGGGCATGCCAGCATTGCCGGGCACCAGCTCGCCGCAGGCGCCGAGGCCATGGGCCAGCTGCCCATCAAGTCGGTCCTCCTCGCCACCCATCCTGCGATCCGCGATGCCGCGGGCCAGGCGGCGAGCTCGCATGGCTTGGCCCTGGCGCGGGCAGCCGTCGCGGAGGACTTGGGGCGCGACGCCGCCCTCGGGAAGCGCGCCGGCGCTGCGTCGCGCGGCGCAGCCGCGGAGCGCTGGCTAGCTCGCGCAGGAGACGAGGGCCCTCTGTTCTTGCGAGCGGCGCGCTGGTGGCGCCGAGCCGCCAGGCTCTATCGCGCCAGCGCCAGGACTAAGCAACTGCGCGAAAGGGCTGCGACGGGCATGGCCTCGCGCGACGTCCGGCGCACCAGGGCCGCGGCCGCGGACGTGGCGGGGGTCGCTGCTGGACGTCCTGCAGTTCGCGCGCGGGGCCAAGTGGCCCTTGGCAGCCAACGTCACCAGGCAGGTCGGCCAGTGGGTGAAGCTGCGGGGGGCCAGCGCAGACTTCCAAGACCACCTGCGAGCTGGGTGGCGCGCAGTTGTTTGGCACCTGGCCAAGGCTACCAAGAGGGGGCGGTGGCAGGCGGCCACGGGCCCCGCGGCAGCCCTCCAACTGGCCCTAGAGCCGTTTGGGTGGGGAGCTAGAGAAGCCAACCTCTGGGCCGACCACCTGGGCGAGAGGCGGCAATTCAGCGACCGTTAGCAGGCCAACATCAGCGAGGTCGAGGACGCGATTGCAGACGCTGCGGAGGCCTGGCCGTGGAAACAGGCCAGCAGACACCCCGATGGGGCTTGGCTCGCTGCGGGATGGGAGCGGACGACGCCCCGCTGCGCCGCGCTCACGAGCGCGCCGCTACCAAGGCCATTGGCCACCCGTGGATTGCGCGCGCGGCCGACTCGTGCGACAGGGCCCTTGCGGTGAGATACGACCTTTTGGAGGTGGCATTGTGGGCGCGAGGATTGCTGTTGAAGCCCATGTGCCCAGCGGGGCCCCCGCTAACCTGGGGCAGCCTGAACAACGACAGATGGGCGACCGGCGGCGAGTACCTCGAGTGGAAGAACGGCGCCATCTCAGCAGTTAGGGCGTTCACTGACAAGCGGGCGGGCAGGGCAGGATGGGGTGTGGCGTTCGAACTGCCGCCTGGCCACAGTGGCTACTACCCCCGCGACGCGTGCCCTGCTTGGTTCGGCATGGTCGACGGTGCGCCAAACTATCGGTGTTGCCGAGCTTGCGGCCGTGCGCTGGACGTCGCTGCCCGCCAGAGGCCCACTCATCATTTCAACTTGCTCACGAACTGCGTGCTTTCCGCGGGCCCCTCGCTAGATGGCGGGCAAAGATGCGCGCTGCCATGGCGGCCAGGGAAGGCGGCGTTCAGGACGTCTACATCCGCAAATGCTACTCGCACGTATACATCCCCACCTTTCAGCTGACAAAAGAGTCAATGGATACCACTACGGGCAACCGAGATTGCCGATGCGCACGCGCAGAGAGGTTCATAGATGGCTGGCGGCCAGCCTCATTGCTCCACTGGTAGCGATACTCGCAGAACGCGAACGGCCGCTCCGCAGAATGCGTCAGCGCAGCGGCGCGGCCATGGCGCACATCGCGGGGCTCGACCACCCCAGGCTCCAGAGCGACAGACGTGCAGGGATGCGGCGCCGATCACTCGAGCACCGCGAGCGGCTAGAGGCGGCCAGTGGGCATCGCATGCACGAGCGCTCCGACGCCAAGTTAGCGTGCTTCGAGCGCGGCAAGGCCCCACATAAAGTCTCCCTCGCGGACTGGAGGCAGAGCAACGCCTGCAGCTCGATGCCAGTCCTGGCCAACGCGCACGGCCACGCTGCGGGCGTCGACAACAGTGAGTGCGCCAAGCTATTGCCGCGCGGGGCCATGCACATCTCGCGCAACCTCAGCTTCCTGCGTGGCCGATGCTGGAGCTGGTGGCGCGGACCCATGGGATCCCTCGCGACTCATGGCCGCTGCCGCGCGTTGAAGTTGAAGGAGCCCCGCAGAGGATGGAGGACACAAGCGGCCAAGCACCAGCATGGCATACTAACAGAAGGGGTGCGCCAACGCCAGGGAAGTCGCAATGGCCCGGCGGATCCCCGGCGCCGACGGGGCGCCTCCGACGTCGGAAAGGCAGGGGCCCCGACAATAATTGCGACGGGGAGCAAGGGTGGCGAAAAGGATTCGGGAACATCGCGTACTCCACAAACAAGCTGGGGGAGCGGATGCGACCGACTCGAACGGGCCGAGGGCCGTGAGCTACTTCATGGATTTTGCTGTTGTGGCTGTTGTAACTTGGTTTGCGGGGGGATAACAATTGAGTTATGCAAGTGCAA
Organism: Prorocentrum cordatum; assembly: GCA_963575745.1. NCBI lineage: Eukaryota > Dinophyceae > Prorocentrales > Prorocentraceae > Prorocentrum > Prorocentrum cordatum. Next base: position 542,371 of record CAUYUJ010022526.1, read on the forward strand.
TATGTAATTTTGTAACTCGAGTTATAACTTTTTGTAATGTTGGCCGTGTTTGAAAGGTTTTCCGTCTGACGTTTGATAACTTTTCATAACTTTTCATAACTTTTCATAACTTTTCATAACTTTTCATAACTTTTCATAACTTTTCATAACTTTTCGTAACGTTTCGGAGCGTTTTATATAGAATAGTGCACAACACTCCCAGACAGCCCACTAGCATTTTAACACGCCTTTGCCGCGCAGGCGGCGGTGGATCATAGCGTCACTGCTGGTGCTCCTGCCCCCACCCTCGGGCTTGCCGCCTGTTCTTCTGTAGCCGCGCGGGCCCAAACTGATCCATGTGCATGGCGCATCCGCCCAAACGTCCGCGGTTTCTTGCGCTATGTGGAATTTCGACGTCTCTCGGATCAGTGGCTCGCGCCATCGCAGCGGCGCGAGAAGAAGGTAACCTTGACAACCCGACGAACCTAGGGCCTCAGCTTGTGCGGCACATAAACGGAGTGAGTACGAACTACGGAGGCCTGTACACGAATGTTGATGTGGAGATGGACGATGGCACGCGCATGCCAGTTCAATTGATCAATCCATTCGCTCTTCTATATTGGTTAACGTCCACTGTTCCTGCCTTCGCCAGGCTGCTGAAGGATTGCACGGCAGGACATGAGTTCGCCCACGTCGCCCTCTGGGCGGACGAAACCAGCGCGGGCAACCAGCTCAGACCAGATTCGGTCAACAAGTACTGCGTTGGGTATTGGACAATATGTCAGTTCCCCAGCTGGTTCCGATCTCAAGATTTCGGTTGGTTTCCAGCGTTCGTGATCGAGTATGACCTGCTCGCTCGGATTCGACGCAAGCTGGCGGGCCTCATGAAATATGTTGTTCATGCGTTTTTCACTGGGCTCGGCGTCGGGCAGTTCAGTTTCCCAGGAGGCATGCGCCTCCCAGATGGCAGAGGCGGAGTCTTCGCGTTGCGGGGCGACCTGCATTGTTGTATCATGGACGAGAAGGCTCACAAGGAATGCCGATCTACAAAAGGTGCTGCAGGAACATCCTGCTGCGCGCTGTGTTCAAACATCTGCAATAGTCTGCCCGAGGCTTGCCAAGATGACGATTATATTTTCCATTACGCCACGGCGACCCCAGAAGTGTTCCACAGGAAAACAGACGATCGAGCCTGGGAACTTGTAGAAGATCTAATTGCCAAGAGGCCACTTTTAAGCAATAAAGAATTCGAGCTTCTGGAGCAATCATACGGGCTCAACTTTGAGCCAGGCGGCTTGGCATTTGACGTCTCACTCAAACATGTGTATCGGCCAGTCAGTAGCCTATATTATGACTGGATGCACTGCCTCATCGCATCGGGCGGCGTGTGGCAATGGCATTGCAATTATTTTTTAAAGGAGCTGCAGTCGCGCGGCATCGCCCTGAGTGATCTGGACGACTTTGCCGCTGAGATGTTGCGCCACGCTGACACCAGCCCTGAGTTCCGCAGGCTCCAGCGGGATTTTTTCCAGAAGCGGTACGTGCCCAGGCCGAATAAACATTCTAGGTTTTTTGCCAGCGAGGGGCTCGTTGCATTGAAGGTGCTTGACTATACTTGCGCGGTTGGCGAGATTCCGACGTGGGGGTGGGGGGAGGGGGGCAGCGCGCGCTCGGGGGCGATGGGCATTCAGGATACGCGGGAACGTTCGGAACACTTTATTTCGCACTTAGCGGGTGCAAGCGAACTCCACATCCTTGGCACGGTTGCCCGCCTGGGCGCGGGCAGGCGGATTTTTGTTTCATGGTGTTGGACGCGCAAGGCATATTGGCCGAGCGCAGTAGGGCTGTCCATTTGATGGCGAGCATCCTCGGCATTTTGCATCTCGGGGATCAGGCCGTGCCATTGGCCGATCGATTCACAGCGTTGTATCAGGAGCATCACCAGCTCATGATTGAGCTGTACGGTCTTGCGAGCGTGAAGCCCAAGACCCACATGACGTACCACGTCGCTGATCACCTCCGAGACTTTAAAGTTAACCTGTCCTGTTTCAGTTGCGAGCGGCGCCTGAGGCTAGTCAAAGGCGCGTGCCTGCACGCTGCGCGTCTGCCGATAGGGCGGCGCGCGAGGTCGGTCATGAACCGACTATTGCTGGATTTAGAGTGCAGGTTGTCGCAGTCACAGTGCAGCAGTTTCGCGCTCTGCTGCCCGAAGAAAGAAGCTCAAGATTTGGTTACCGCGTGGCCTCCGCGTGACAGACCATCTAGCGTGTTCGTGTCGAAGGGTTTGCATTGGCCCCGTGGCGTGTTAAGAGCTGGCCACATCATTTCAACGCAGTCGGAGGAACATGGAGGCGCGTATTTCTGCGTCTCAGGTTTCATTGAGGCCAAGTGGGCAATGCACCCAGACGTGCCTGTGCTGTTTTGCCTTGCCAAGCGCATGGCCCTTGCCCCGAGGGGCGGACCCGTGTGGCAGCACGCGGATCAGCTCGTTCGCATCGACGTCCAAGACGTCGCCAGAACGCATTTGGGTATCAAGAGCGGCAATGCCTTTCGCATGCTTCGCTCAGAATTCTGATTGTTCGCAGTCTCAAAAATTCATCGATCGGTGGGCGGTGCGCGGGGGGCGAGGCTCTGCCCGCCACCCAGATCATGCGGTTCGAAATCCCCCCCCTCTCCCATCGTCACGCCCCGTCCTCCTCCTCCCCCCCCCCCCTCCCTCCTCTCCCCCCTTGTCTTCCGCATCCTCCCCCGCGCTCCTTCCGTCCTCGCTCGAAGGATCATCCCCCTCGCCCGCGTCACCCTCTCTTTCTTTCGGCCCAGCATCACAGGCGCCCGACATTGGGGGCCGCGAAACCCACGACACCTTCGCAACGATTGCCAGGCCATACCTTGAGGCCTGCAAGGGGTTCCCCTCGGCTAGAACGTTCAAAACTCTGAGCCCCCAATCCCCGTCCCGCAGGTGCCCAGAAGGCGAAACGAGCTTCTGAACATACCCCATGGGCCCAGTGCCCAGTTGCGCCAGGGTCCTGATACTGATGATGATGATAATGATGATCGTGATGATGATGATGCTGATGATGATGATGATGATGAGGATGATGATGATGATGATGATGATGATGATGATTATGGTGCTGCTGCTGATGATGATGATGATGATGGTGATGATGATGATGATGATGATGATGATGATGATGATGATGGTACTGACAAGCAATTCCTCGGGGCGAAGGCTGGGGCCCCTGCTGGCTCTCAGGCACCCACGTGGGCCCCTGGCGTACGTCGCGGGCAACGGCGGGGTCTCCGACACGTTCGCATCGACGCAGCTTTTTTCGGCCCAAGGCGGCAGGATGGGCAGTTCTAGCCAGGGGGACTGGGGCTGCCCCGAGGATGGCCCCATCGCGACGGTGAGGGAGTCGTTCCCAGAGGGCACGATCACGAGTGCACAGTCGGAGCAGATCTTCTTGGACACCAGGTGCCGCGTCCACATCAGGGACCGCCAACGAGGAGAAGGCCGTCAGCTGTTCATCGTCGGTCGGTCGTGCAACATCAAGACCGCCCACGAGAAGGCCCTCGCCGTCGTCAAGAAGAACGGCATCACTGGTGGCAGGAAGCACGGCAAGAACCAGCCCCAGGGATCAGACGCCAGCGTGTCAATGCCATCATCGTGGGCACACTCGTCCTCATATGGCGACGGATGGTTCATGCCGACGGGGTGGCCCGTGCCGCCCGTGCCGTTGCATGACTCCTGGGCCGATGAGTGTGGGTGGTGGCACACGGACTCGAACCCTAACTTCATCGAGTGGAACCCCAAGTTCGGGGACATTGCATCCGACGAAGGAGCCCTTGGTATTTGTTGTTGCGTCGTTACCCATGTCGGGCAACGCCAGGGGGGTAGCATTGACTTGCATAGTTGGCGATGCTGGTGAGGTAGCATTACTTTTGGGAGGTAGCTGTGACGAGTAATTGAGGGGGGTAGCGTTGGCCAGCGTTGACGGAGAGGTAGCGTTGACACGCAGCGCGCGTGATGTTCGGAGGCGCATGCGGGCATGTGTGCACCAGTTCGGTGCGCAACGTAGTGTTGCGCCGATGCCAGCTTGAAGAGAAATCGCGGTGCCCCCAGGAGTCTGGAAGATACCGATCAAGTGGTGCGCCGAGGCGAACGAGCGCCGCGCACGTGGTGAGCAGGCTCGGGGGGTCGCGGGAGGAGGGAGGTAGCAGGGCGTGCCGTCCTCTTCGCTTTGCCCCCTCATCCGCCACTCTCGCTGCGTCGGCAGCTCCCTCGCAGGCCACGCCAGTAGTTGTATTATGCACCATCCCCCATTCTCCCCGTCCTCTCCTCGCCATCCCTATCCCCCCCCCCCCCAGCATCATCATGTCCCTCTCCTCCTCCTCCTCCTCCTCCTCCTCCTCCTCCTCCTCCTCCTCCTCCTCCTTATTCTCCTCCTCCCGTGGCTGGGGCCTCCCAGAGCCATGGCCGAAATTTGAGTGCGACCTCCCCTTGGGCCAGAGCCTCCTCCCAAGGGGAGGTCGCGCTCAATTTCTGTGCCTCCCAGGGCCCCTGCCGAAATTTGAGTGCGACCTCCCCCTGGGCCAGAGCCTCCCCCCAAGGGGAGGTCGAACTCAATTTCTGGGCCACGTGGGCCGCCGCGTGGTCCCACGTGGCCACCGCGTGGGCTCTCCGTGGCTGGGGCCTCCCAGAGCTCCTCCTCCTCCTCCTCCTCCTCCTCCTCCTCCTCGCACTGCTCCTCCTCTTGATCCCCCTCCTCTTCGTCCTCGCCCTCGGTGTCCTTCCCCCGACT
>CAUYUJ010022526.1:549651-578906 GCA_963575745.1 Prorocentrum cordatum
GGCAAGATCGAAGCGGGCAGCGGGATTGTCGCCGACCATTTCGACTTGAAGACGAAGATTGACAGCGCGCAGCCTGGCTGCCCCGATCCAGCTCGAATCGTTGATGACCGATCGTGGGCGGTATCATTGAGGCCTCTATTGCATGGCGCTCCTGGCCGATGGATCGCAGCCCTTCGCCCTCCGCCCTCCCCCTCGATTTTGTTGAACTCCCTACCCCCCGCCATTCGCATTGTCGCGGCCGCGGCGCCCCGTGCGTCGCCCCGATGCCTCCTCGACGAGATGCCGTCGGCCGACGCCGAGGGCAAAGGCGAGGACCTCTTCGGCCCCGAGGGCCTCGGCGGCGGAGAGGTCAAATCAGAGGCTAGCGTCGGCCAGGCGGCCGAGGGGCAGGACTCACGGGTGAATACATGCAGGGGCTTGTCAATCAATGGGCCCATCCAGGGGCACAGCAGCAAGAACAAGTAAGCTAGCGCCAACCTTGTAATAAGTATGGGCTTGATTGTTTAATCTGTCCTCAGGCAGCCACTAGATGGCGTGAAAGCTCGTCGCAAGTTCCCGATTGTTTCGTATAGGTCGGGGGCCCCCACCCCCAGCGGGCCTCTTAAAGGGATCTTGCGCCATATTGAGGGGCAGTATGGGGCTTGCTTGTGGCACATTGGAGCTCCTGGGGCCTGGCTCGGAATCGTCTCTCGCGATTAGTTGACAGCGGGCTTTGATGGGCAATTTCCATTTAGCGTCCAGGCCGCTGCTGCTGTTCCGATTCCTTAGTTGTTTAAGGACGGCGCGCCCGTGGCAGCGGGCGCGGCAGCGGCCTCTGGGGGCTCCAGCGGCAAGGGCGGCAAGGGCAGGGGCCGCGGCGGCCGCGGCATGAAGCGCCCCGCGGCAGCAGAGTCAGGAGTGGGGCGCCGCATTCGAGAGAAGGCGGGCGCCTAAGGCGCTCATGGGGCAGCAGGGCCGTGCGTTGCTTTTCTTCACGCGCCTAGTTGTAGGTGTGTTTTTGTTCGGCTGTGGCCAGCGTTGGGGCCAGTGGCCTGCAGCCGAGTTCTGACGACTGGCAGTCGCTGCGACTGTCCGCGCGCGCTGGTGCGAGCACTGGGAGGCTCTGCCCCGTGCATGCTCACGCTGGAACTCGCGGTTTACGCCGCGAGTTGCGCGCTTGGTAGGAGGTTACGCCCCACCATCACGCATGAGATCTAGTTGCGTTCGCTCGATAGATAAAACATGTGTGGCTAGTGCATGTGCTCCAAGAGGTATCCCAATGGGTATCCCAAGGTATCCCAAGGCATGCATCCAAGAGGTATCCCAAGGGTATCCCAAGGTATCCCAAGACAGGTACCCCGAGGTATCCCAAGGCACCTCATAAAGAGATCCCTGAGTATCCCAAGGTATCCCAACGCTGCCCGCCTGGGTATCCCAACGGGTATCCCAAGGTATCCCAACGCCTCTGCGACCAGGTATCCCAATGGGTATCCCAAGGTACCCCAACGCGTCTGCCCAACGAGCCCCCCCCGAGGTACACAGCTGTCCCCATCTTCCACGCGCGCATCCTGCCCACTGGCCCCCGCCCCATGGGCGAGGCCGATGATGATGAGGAGGGCGATGAGGAGGAGGAGGGGGGGATGAGTGAGGAGGAGGGTGGAGAGGGAGGGAGATCCTCCTCCTCCTCCTCCTCCTCCTCCTCCTCCTCCGCCTCCCCCTCCACCGCCTCCTCCTCCTCCTCGCCCTTCCGCCCTCCCCTCCCCGCCCAGAGGACTGGCGGCCAGTCCTCTGGGCGGGGGGGGGGGGGCAGTCACTCTTTTGGAGCGCCTCTCGGAGGGGCCTCTCCAAGGAGCTCGGAGGGGCTCCAAGAGGGGCCCAAACCAGATAGATCAGTGATCTATTTGTTTTTTTCAGCTCTCTTGGAACCCTCTTGGACCTATCTTGGGGCTCTCAAGGGCCATCTTGGAGGCCTCTTGGGGCCGCTCTTAGGCTTCCCCGAGGAGATCGGAAGACCTCGGAGGGGCTCCAAGAGAGGCTAAAACCAGATAGATCAGTGATATATTTATTTTATTCGGCTCTCTTGGGGCCCTTTTGGACCATCGTGGGGCTCTGACGGGCCCTCTTGGAGGCCTCTTGGGGCCTCTCTTAGGCCTCTCCGAGGAGCTCGGAGGGGCTCCAAGAGGGGCCAAAACCAGACAAGTGATCCATCTGTTTTTCGTCTCTCTTGGAACCCTCTTGGACCTATCTTGGGGCTCTGAAGGGCCCTCTTGGAGGCCTCTTGGGGCCCCTCTTAGGCCTCCCCAGGGAGCTCGGAAGATCTCGGAGGGGCTCCAAGAGGGGCCAAAAGTCACTCCCCGCCCAAGAGGGGCCACAAGTCACTCCCCGCCCATCGGTCCAGAGTGGCTGGCCCGCCGCCGCTCGCGCGCTGGAGCGCGCGCTGGGGCAGCAGGACGCCTCCGCCTGCGCATCCAACCCGCCTCCTCCTCCTCCTCCTCCTCCTCCTCCTCCTCCTCCTCCTCCTCCTCCTAAGAAGGGGAGGAGCCTCCCCCCCTCCTCCCCCATGTCCCTCCTCCTCCTCCTTCCACCACCTCCACCTCCACCTCCACCTCCACCTCCTCTTTCCCCCCCCCCCCCCTCGCCTCTCCAGACGGGCCCCTATCCGAACGCGAGTTCGAGCCATTGGCGGGGCCAAGCGAACCCAATCGTAACGAGCGGAACCCAAGTCGAACCCATGGGCGGGGCCCCTCGTCCACCTCCCCCCATCCTCATCCTCGTCGTCTTCGCCTCCTCTCTGACCCTCCCCCCCCGTGATCGCCGCGCCCCCCCTGCCCCTCAAACCTCCGGCGTGCCGGAACGCCAGGCCGACGACAAGGGCAAGGGCTACTGGTCGTGACCTTGCACCAGCAGCCGCCCCCCGCTCCGCCGCCGTGTGTATATACGCAGGCACAGCAAACGTTCTCAGAGCGGAAATTCTGCCCCTCGCTGCCCTCGACCCCCCGCCTCCTCGCCCCCCGTGACTCCACCCCCCCGCCGCCGCTTCCATGGAGGGGAGGACCTACGTCGGCTGCCCCCCCTCCCTCCAGCGCTCCTACTCCTCCTCCTCCTCCTCCTCCTCCTCCTCCTCCTCCTCCTCCTCCTCCTCCTCCTCCTCCCTCCTCCTCCTCTCCTCCTCTCCTCCTCCCTCCTCCTCCTCCTCCTCCTCCACCTCCTCCCCCCCTCCTCCTCCTCCTCCTCCTCTTCCTCCTCCTCCTCCTCCTCCTCCTCCTCCTCCTCCTCCTCCTCCTCCTCGTCTTCCTCTTCCTCCTGCGCTTCGGTCCTGAGAGGGCCCTGCGAGGGCCCGATATTGTTCGCCCAGGGTGCATTCTCGGTGCATTGTCGTTGGCCCCGCCCCAGGAAACGCAGAAGGCCGACGTGGGCCCGCATCAGTAGTTTTCAATGCTACTCATTGGGGATACCATGTAAAGGATAATGAGGGAGCAAACTCTCAGTGGGGCCTGCTCAACGGCGGGTCCCTCGGGGGCCCTCCTGGGCCACTGTTTCTTGGTACCATCTTAGGACAATTCTGGGCTCCTGGGCCCCTGCTGGCCCTTGTTCCCTGGGCTCCTGCTGGCCCTCTGGTGCTCCCTCGGGGTCCTCCTGTGGCCACGTCGGGGCAATAAAAAACAGTGGGTTTCTTTGAACGGGGTGCCCCCGTGGGGCTCTACGGGCGGGGCTCAGACAAGCCCGCTGTTTTTCGTCCGTCACCATTCGGCTCGAGGCTTCTTTGCCATACGTTCTCGGCGCGGCCGCCATCCTCGGGCTGATCACCAGCCATGCCGCCGAAGTATCGGCAGGAGACCAAGGCAGATTTCGCGCGGAAGTTGGCGGCCAAACTCGACGTGACGAAACATTTCGCTCACAAGTGCGTGGAGGCCTATAGTGAGGTGCTGATCGAGACAGTTCAGAAGAAGGGCTTCTCCACCATCCCGTACGTCGGGAGCGTGCGCCTCAAACTACGTAGGGCGACGACTCAGACTCACAAGTCCATGGTCGCTGTGGCATCGGGCGGCCAGGGCTTCAGGCCGCAGTTCGAGAAGTACAGGGTCGCGAAGCCCGACGTGACTTTCCAGGCCAACGTCAAGCGCACCATCGAAGTGCTCGTCGACAAGGATGAGTGGGCGGGGGATGCTGCGCCGATCCAGATGCCGCAGCTTGAGGGCGACGGAGCAAGGATGGCTCCGCGTGGTTCTGTCGTAGTCGCCCCAGCCCCGTGATCGAGCTCCCAAGCAGCTAGGCCGCTCACTCGCTAGACAGCTGCTACTCGCTAGGCCGCTGCTACTCGCTAGGCCGCTCATTCGCTAGGCCGCTCACTCTCTAGGCCGCTGGCTTTGTGGGCCGATAGGCCGCTCGCTCGCTAGAGGCCACTCTGCTCGCAGTCGCCCTAGGCCGTTCGAACAGTCTGGGCATTCATCCCGTCGGCGAGGAGGCTCTGCCCCGATTGCGCCGCTCACCGCGAGACACAAAAAGATATGGCCCCCCCCTCCTGCGCGAGGGCAACTTGCTCCACGCTAGATGCGTTTGAGTTTCCTGGCCCGACGACGACCGACCGACCGACCGACCGACCGACCCCCGCCGACGACGACGGCGACGAGAGACGACGACGACGACGACGACGACGACGACGACGAGGACGAGGACGAGGACGACGACGGCCGACGATGACAGACGACGCCGACGACGACGACAACAAGGTTGGGCACCATGATCTCCTGTAGCAATCCCTCCCTCCCTCTCTCTCTCTCTCTCTCTCTCTCTCTCTCTCTCTCTCTCTCTCTCTCTCTCTCCCTCTCCCTCTCTCTCTCTATCGCTTTGCCCCCGTCTTTCAATCCACCCCCCGTTCCATCCCCGCCTGTCCCTCTCTCCCTCCCCCCTCTCCCTACCCCATCTCTCTCTCTCTCTGTCCTTCTCTCTCGTTCTCTCTTTCTCTGTTTTTGTTGTTCTCTCTCTCTCTCTCTCTCTCTCTCTCTCGCCCTCTCTCTCTCTCGTGTCTCTCCCCCATTGCCCCCTCGCTCCATTACTCAATAGCTCCCTCCCTGTATATGCGCGTAGTTCATGTCTAACCGTGCCCATGCATAGTTGCGTTCATGTCCAAGTGTTCCTGGCCCCCTAGTGGCCATGAAGAGGCCCATAGCATAACAGTTACATGAAAGGGCCTGCCCCCCCCCCCCCCCCCCCCCCCCCCCCCCCCCCCCCCCCCCCCCACCCCCCCCCCCACCCCCCCCCACCCCCACCACCACACAAGACGCAAACACTGTTCACGTACTTAGACATCAAACATGTGCATCTCTCCCTATGCGCTCCGTAGCACACCGCGGTGCTCGGGGCATTCTTGATTTGATTTCCGCGCCGAGGCAGTTGCGAGCAGGCCAGCGGTCGGCCATGGCTGGCTCATGCGCTGCTGAAGTGAACCAGGTCCTGGAGCACATGCGGGTGACCGAGGCGACCTCGGGGAGCGTCGACTTGGCGACCAGTCTGACCAGAGTGGTCCAGGTCCTGTCCAGCCACCCTGGCGTGACCGTCGCGGAGGCCACCGACATACTGACGGCCATCCAGTCCTCGAGCTTCAACCTCGTGCAGCGCGCAGACTTGGCGCAGCGGGTGAACTCCAAGGTCGGAGCCCCGACGCGCTCGGGAGTGGCGAACAGGCAGGCAGCCTGCAGGCAGACGTGCGTGCACTTCTGGAACTGGATGACCGATCAGATGTGGGACATGTGGCTGTCTGCCGACACTACGTGGAATATGATATTGGATTCAATCGTCGCTCGGTGCGACGCCATGGGGCTGGTGCACCCGAGCGAGCCCACGATCAGGTCGGTGTGGTCCACGGTTGTCCTGGCTCGCTCGGGGGGCGGGGGCCACGTCATCTTCGACGGGCCTGAGGCGGTCAAGAAGAAGGCTGAGATCACCGCGGCGATCGCCACCATGCGCGGGAGGGGCGCGCTGCGCCACTACGGCCTGGTGAAGCTCTACCCCCAGAGCCCGCTCGACTTGCAGCTGGGAGGCGCTGAGGGCGCCGAGGTGTTCCAGATCGCGTACCCCCATGGCACCGCCCCAGTGCCCCCCCGCATCCACGCGAGCAAGATCCAGATGCTCTGCGACCGCCTGCCGTGCCGCTCGAGCCACACGTCCGTCGCCAGGGGCGTTCGCGACATGAGGGCCCGCACTGGCGACTTCGGGAGGTTCCGCGACGAGATGGCGGCGGAGCGCCGCGACGGGGCGCAGTGGCGCCACCTTGGCGACCCCTTCGTGCCAGGGCTGCAGATCTTCGACCGCCCGCAGCCGCCTCCGCAGCATGGTCATCACTACGGTCACCACCGCCTGCCTCTGCCGCCCGCGCACGGCGCCGCCGACGGGTTCTTGGCCTTGCCGCCGCCGCTTGACGCGGGGGCGGGCGCGGGTGGGGCGCAGCCTGACGCCCTGGTCGCCGCGGGCGGCGGCGGCGGCGGCCCGCGTGGAGGCGTGCCTGCTCTTGGAGTCGACGAGATGGCGGCGAGGTCAGCCGCGTGGAAACCACCCCCACCCCCATGGGCCCTGAGCAGATGTGCCACGCCCGCCCCTACATTGAGCGAGGGGTCGAGCTCGTGAACGGGCCCTCCTCCGAGGATGGGGGGTGGCGGGGGGGCCTCGCGCCGCCCCCAGAGTGCCCCGAGGTTTCCGTTGAGCGTCATGCTGCGATTTTGTGGGTCGTCGTCGTCGTCGTCGTCGTCGTCGTCGTCGTCATCGTCGTCGTCGTCGTCGTCGTAGTAGTCGTAGTCGCAGTCGCAGTCGCAGTCGCCCGCCGCCGTCCACCGTCGAAGGCTTTTGCGGGTTTCTCGGGCCCTCCCCCTTCGCAAGCCCGCCCATTTGTGTTCTGCGCCCGTGCCGAGGTGCCAGCAGATCCCCAAGAACGGCAAGGACATCCGCAAGGGCGCGGCCGACGAGGAGGAGGACGGCGACGACGCCGACTACATGGAGGGGGAGGGCGGCGGCACGCCCCGACCCGCGAAGGCGGCACCAACGCCGAAGTCTGGCAAGAAGGCCAAGGCGAAGGCGAAGGCGACGGCGAAGGCCGTGGGCACAGTCATCAAGCGCCCCGCGGCTGCACCAACGAAGGTGGTGAGCTCGAGCCTGGTCTACCCTGGGGTCCCCACTGCAGCAGTGGCCCCAATCGAGTACCGCAACTTCATGATGCTGCGCCTGTCGGCGGCCCCCGTCGCCCCACTTATGAGTCTGGGTGCCATTGTGGGGCGCTCAGTGTGCAGGGCCCCGAGAGAGCCCTGGAGGGTTCGCACCCCAGCAAGCGTTCCAATACGTGGCTGGCGGTTGCCTCTAAACGGTTCTCGTTGGACAGTTGTTCGGGCAACCTACGGTGCATTCTCGGGGTCGCATTGGGGAGATATTGGTGCAATCGCGGGCTGACTCCAAACGTGTGTTAAAGCTCCGCGTGGGGTTCCGAGATTCGGCAGTCGCTGGGGTTCCCGCGGGCTCTGGGTGGGTCCCCACCCCCAGGAGGGGCCCGATCGAGCTCCAGGATTACCCGTGTGATCACCCTCCCTCCCACCCACCCACCCACCCACCCTCCTGGAGCGCGGGCAACACATTCAATGTCGTTGCTGGTGACGTTTAGTTATTGTTCGGATGCGGGTGGGGGTTGCGGAATCCGCCGCGGGGCCAGATTCGACCCCCCGCGGGGGTCTCTCGCGGTCGGACCTTGAACCCCGAGAGGGGCCCGACTGGGCTCCGATGGGCCCCTTGCCCCGCCACCAACTGAATGTGGTTGCGGGTGCTACGGGGCGCGGTGCGGGGGAGGGGCCGTCTTGGCCCGACCTCGCGCTGGGGGTCTACAATCAGCGCGCTCGCCGCCTCGATTATATCGGGCTGCGGTTCTACACGAGCATGTCGAAAGGGGCGCGGCGGGCGCTTCGCAAGGGCGAAGTCGTAGACAAGGCTTTCAGCTGGCTGCGCACCCCCGAGCTGTCCTGGGCAAATCTGGTCAAGCACGTCCAGAAAGGCCAGAAAAGCAAGTAAGTTAGGTTTGGCCCTTGCGTCGCGGCATCGTTGGCCGTGCAGTTCTTTAGTTTTGTTGTGTGCGCGAAGTGCAGTCTCTCACACGTGGCTCGTATGTGTTCGGTCGAAGGGGGTCCTGACATGAACGAGTCCGCGGCTCGAAGCGGCTCAGCCCACTGCACGCTGCGGCTCGCCCAGCGCACGATCCCACGATAGATCTCGTATCCAATGCAGCGCTTGCAAACCACGTCCTCCTCCCCCCCCTCCTCCTCCTCCGCCGTGCCGTGCCGCAAAGGCGCGCCCTCCTCGCCACTCCCCCCCCCCTCCGCCTCGCCTTCCGTCGTGCCGTGCCGTGCCGCGACTGGGCGCGCCCTCCTGCCGTTCCTCCTCCCAGGAGGAGGGGGAGGAGGAGGAGGAGGAGGAGGAGGAGGAGGAGGAGGAGGATTAGGAGGAGGAGGAGGAGGATGAGGAGGAGGAGGAGGAGGGGGAGGAGGGTGGGCGAGGAGGAGGAGGAGGACGAGGATGAGGCGGGGGTGCAGGGTGGGCGAAGGAGTAGGAGGAGGAGGGAGGAACGAGGATAAACGAGGATGACGAGCAAGACGAAAACCAAGAGGAACGAGGACGAGGGCGAGACGAGGGAATGAGGAGGAAGAGGAGGAGTGTGAAAAAGGATGAAGGGTAGAGGATGAGGATGTAGGAGGAGAGGAGGCGGGGGCGGGAGGAGGAGGAGGGAGGTAAGGAGGAGGGAAAGAGGGGGGGTGAAAATATTGAGAAAGGAGTAGGATGAGGAGGAGGAGGATGGGGAAGGGGAGGAGAAAAAATGAGGAGGAGGCGGATGAGGGGGAGGGGGAAGGATGAGGAATATGAGGAGGAGAGCGAGGGGGATGAAGGGAACTGGAGGAGGAGGGGGATGGGGGGGGGAGGGGGGAGAAATGGTGGCCCAAAAGGGTCCAAGTCCAACCCGTGGGCAGGGCCCGCCAAACCCAAGCCCAACGAGCGGGCGAAACCCAGGTCCAGACCATGGGTGGGGTCCCTGGTCGTCGTCGTCATCGCCCTCCTCGTCGTCCTCCTCCTATTGCTGCTCGTCCCTCCTGCCCCCCCTTCCCCCTCGAGACTCTCACCTTCTTCACCTCCACCTCCGCCCCCGCCTCTCCCTCCTCCTCCTCCTCCTCCTCCTCCTCCTCCTCCTCCTCCTCCCCTCCTCCTCCTCATCATCCATCAATCATCATTCATCATCACATCATCATCATTCTCCTCCTCCTCCACTCCTCCCTCCTCCCTCCTCCTCCTCCTCCTCCTCCCCTCCCCCTTCACCTCCCCGCCCCCCCTCCTCCTCCTCCTCCTCCTCCTCCTCCTCCTCCTCCTCCTCCTCCTCCTGGCTCCTCCTCGCCCCCGTCGCCAGCCCCTGCTGCATCCTTGGAGTAGGCGGCCAGACCGACCACGGGGAGAGGGAGTAGGCAGCAGGATGACGGGGAGGCAGCAGGAGGACGCAGCTGGAGGGCGGGGTGGAGGCAGTAGGGAAGGCAGCAGGAGGAGGGGGTGGGCGAGAAGGGAAGACAATGACGAAGGGAGGATGGGGGAGGGCGACCGAGTAAGCAGACTAATATATGATAATGTAGATGGGAGGTGGAGCGAGGTAACATATTCAAATGCTTTACGCCATTCCGACGACCCCCGACAGGACTGGACGCTGGCGACGATCGTGGAAGTTATCTAGTGACCGTCGGACCAACCTGCCATGGTGCCTGGCCTGTGGGTCAGGAGCCTCGTGGATGAAAATGAGGGTCTCTTTGGAGAACCACATCAACAAGCATAGATCGGAGTAGGACAGGGTATAACGCAGCGCAGCAGAGATGGCTATAGTATGCTTCAATCTTGAGCGAACGCAGATACAGCATAACGCCTTCAGGGATCCGACTCAGGCATTGTGGGGGTCCGCCGAATATGAGCAGGCGAATTCTTTAATATCCCATAACTTTTCCTAACTTTTCGTAACTTTTCGTAACTTTTCTTATTTTTCCATATCTCGCCGTAACTTTTTGTAGTGTTTCGTGGCGTTTCGGTGCGATTGAGTCAATTCTGCTATCGCGTTATAACTGTAATACAATGCGTTTATATTTTTTGTCACGCAGACCCTAAAACGTTATATTCCCAATTATACAGCACCCATCGACGTCTATCTTTTTATAAAAATCCCGAACATTATAATATATTAAGATCGCGATGTGGCGATTATATGCTGACCTGTGCCAGATATAAGGCGGCATCGGCAACATGCAATCTCATTTGCAACGCTTTGTAAGGCCCGCAACCCGAGAATGCATGAAGTACAGCGTCGACCTCGGAGGAGTGGCGAGTGGAACGACCTCCTCTGCGGCGCGGCGGACGTCCTCGTCGAGGACCCCCCCCCCCGTCCCACAAGCCGTCATGTCGGAGCCTCCCGGTTGCAGTCCTGCTACGCGAGCGGTTGTTTGCCGCGTTGACGGGTCCCTGGCGGGACCTGAGGGCCTGCGCCTCGAGGTGCCACGGTTGTGGCGGCCGCTGCGAGGCCGGGGCTGGGGGGGGCGCCTCCTCCGCCAATTATTCGGGAACGTATTCTGCGAGGCCCGCGGCGTGATCAGGGGCCCGGAGAGCGCGGTGGAGGCCTGATCGCGGGACGCGAAGCCCACGGCGTAGTAGCGGGGAGTCACGGGGACTACCATCACAGCTCGCGCGGGTCGGAGCCAAGTCTGCGTCGGGTCGGCTCGGGCAGTGTCGAGCGCGGCGCGGGGCGTCATGGGGGCCACCGGTGCAGCGCGCGCGTCTCGAAGCAGCCGCCAGCCGCCAACCCGCAGCTGCAGTGTTTCCCCCACTCGGGCGCGCGAGGTCCAGGGGCCGCTCCCCGAGCAGAGACGCCGGCCGCCTTGGGCCGCCATCGCCATCGCCCTTTCCTCCGAGTTCGCAGCCGCGGGCCACTGCGCAGCAGAGGGGCGCTGGCCAGCGCGGGCGGCCCAGAGGCAGGGCGCCGCAGGCCGGCGCAGCCGGCAGCACCCGGGCCCCACCCCCCCTGCTTGAGGAAGACGAGGCCGCCAGGGTGCCCGCGGGCCCGCCGCGCGCTGCTGGCGCGCGGCGGGGAGAGCGAGCCGCCGCTGGAGGGGCGTCGCCGGCTGGGCCTCGGCCGCGGGGAGTGGCGGCGCGTCGGCCAGGGCCGGCCGGGCGGGGGGCAGCTCGCCGAGCACCCCGAGACCCTTCTCCCCAGCCAGGGGCAGCCGCGCGACCACCCCGCGAGGAGGAGCGGCGACTGGCAGTTGGGGGCCCGACGCCCAGAGGACGGAGAAGTGCCGCCGCGCCTGAGGGAATCCAGGCCGCGCCGAGATGTCCGCGCAGCCCCCTCCGGGCGTCGAGCATGGGCGAGCGGCGGGCGGCAGATTCCTAGGCGCCCAGAGGGCGGGGAAGATAAGCCAGCGCAGCGGGGCCGCCGCCGCGCTCGGGGGCCCCCGCAGCCCCCCCAGGCCGCGCGCGGCGGCGAGGGGCAGGCGCATCCGTGGCAGCGACGCTCGACAGCAAGCGGCGCAGATCCGACCCGACATCGCTGAGGGCGGAGCTGCGCGCGAGGGGGCGGCTGTCCTAAAAACGCCAGAATGAATGAATGAATCAGCTCGGGGACACCTGCTGAGAACGCCTGCCAACCAGCCTCTCGCCAGTGCAAGAATCGCATTCGGAATATGAGTTGGGTATCCACGCACCCCGCCGATAGCGTTGAATCAGACCTGCTGCACTCCGCTG
Source organism: Prorocentrum cordatum (assembly GCA_963575745.1). Classification (NCBI taxonomy): domain Eukaryota; class Dinophyceae; order Prorocentrales; family Prorocentraceae; genus Prorocentrum; species Prorocentrum cordatum. The sequence continues at coordinate 561,421 of CAUYUJ010022526.1, forward strand.
GAGCGGCACAGGCCAGGCTGGGAACCCTTGTGCGGCACGCAACCGCCGAGAAGACCCAGCTCTCAGGCACGAGGCCATCTTCCTCTCCCACGACCCCCGCCCCCGCGGCCAGACGACCCCCCCCCCGACCACGTCCTCCGCCTGGAGCCTTTAAGGCTCCAGGCAGAGGACGTGGTCGGGGTGCAAAAACGATCGGTGTCTGCGGCAAGTCCGCATTAGAGTGAGTCGGAATGGCGACAGGAGTACTCGGGGGAATAAGCCCCCGCTCCTGAAGCTCTCGGAAACGCGCGCTGCTAGAGAGGGCCTCGGGATGGGTCCGAGAAACCAAACAAGTCGCCAAACCTTGCATTGTTGCCGCCCCCCCCCCATCACTTCTCCGAGATCCCCTCGCTTCCCCCGTCCTCCGCGCGGATCCTACTTCCTCCTGGCCGCCGAGAACGACGTAGAGCCGCTACTGCGCCGATGCAGAAAATTTGCCAGCGCATTCATGATCCACTGTGGGAGGGGGTGCACCAAGACGTGCACCAACAAAATCATGGATGCCCTGCGCACCCCCATGTTTGGCCCCACTTTTTGCGGGGCTGGACGGCGATGCTGCCGAACATGAACGGCGGCAAAGGGCGGTTGAATGGCGCGCGGATGCATGGCAGGCCGCCGACGACAGTAGGCGCAGAAAGCGGCTACGCTTATTAGCATCCGAGGGAGAGGAGCAAGAACGTGAATTCGCAGCGCGTCAATCTGGTGAACAATCAGCCAGCTGCGCCCGCGGGAACACAGGAGCGGCTGGGAAGCAGATGGAGGTACCGCGCGGCCAGCAGATGCCAGCGACGCAGCCTGCACCGAGGACGCCGAGATCACCGAGGAAGACGCAGCCGCGACCTGTCAGCGGCCCAAACGACAGACCGAGTGGCTGCGAGTCAGGGGCCTAAGGGGAGCCGCGCAGCAGAGCCACCGACGGCGACTACGGGCGCCCCTGCAGGTTGGCGGATGAGGCCCAGCCATGCGCCGAATGGGGCGGCTTCTCCCAGGCCTACTCCAGCTTTGCAGTTGTCTCACGTGGCGAGGCTGGAGCAAGCGCGGCAGAGTTGGGGGCGCAGGGAGCTGGCGGAGGCTGCGAGGGGGACGAAGAGCAGCCAGCCAGCCCAACATCTCCCAGCGCATCTATATCCATGATGAAGCCCCACTGGGGACAAGTGGCTCTTAGAGTGCAGCGCTGCCCGGGGGGCGTCGGGGCTGGCGTCGCAGATGCGATCGAGCTTTGCGCGAGCCGGGTCGACCCGCTCCGAGGCGAAGGTCAAGTGTTTGAACAGCTGCTGACAGGCACCCTCAACGAGCCGTCGGGGACAGGCAGCAGCTAAAGTCACCAGCCTGCTGCAGAACATGGTGGGGGCCGCGCTGGACAGGCTGGCGTTGACCACGCCAGTCGCGACGGCAGGGGTGGGGATTTCGGGCCTAAGCAGAGCGGCGCCGAGAGCGCTGCGGCCGCGTTCTCCATGGTCACCGCGCGGACAGACGCCGCGGTTAGAGCGGGCGCAGGGTGCGCCCCGCCTTCGCCGCAGCAGTTGCGCGGTCGCAAGCGCGCCGCCAGCGGCCGAAGAGCGGGCATTGACGGCGTGGTGGCGCGCTTAGCAGCGGCGGCCATTCTCGGCGCACGAGGAGAGGCGGACCAGGAGGACAACTTGCCCAGCAGCACTGCAGGCGGTGGACAGAGGCCGCCGCTGAAGTCCGCCCGCGTTGGCACGGCCGCTCGAGCGGAATGGCGAGCCAGCCCAGAGGCCCAGGTCAGCGTGGCTGGCGAGAGGCAGCCTGCAGATGGCGGGCGCGCGCGCAGGCGGGCGCAGCACCAAAGCTGCCGCCGTGCCGACGGGCAGGAGGCCGAGCGGGCCCGCGCGCAGCGCGCTGAGCGCGGCGGGCCACCCATCCGCCCCCCGCTGCGAGGCAAGTCCTGGCCCGGCGCAGCTCGCCAGAACAGGGGGGGCGGCGGGGGGGCGGCGCGAACGACCGCCGCCGCTGGCCGAGGAGGCTGCCGCGGCAGCGCGGGGGCGCGGGGCGGCCGCGCGCCGCGGTCGGCACGGGCGTTTGCGAGCGTTCGGCCGGGGGTGTGGGGGGGCGCGGCGCGCGCGCCCCCCGCCTCAGGAAAAACTACTCCAAAGTTGCTGCTCCTCCTCCTCCTCCTCCTTCCAATCCCTCCCTCCTCCTCCCTCCTCCTCCTACCACCACTCCTCCTCCTCCTCCTCCTCCTCCTCGTCCTCCTCCTCCTCCTCCTCCTCCTCCTCCTCCTCCTCCTCCTCGCGCGTCTTCGGATAGGGCCCAGAGCGCTTCTCTCAAGGCGCGAGCCCTTCCGAGCCTTCTTAAAAAGCCTGTCGCCTTTTGGGTTCGTGGGCGCAACAATTGCACGACCGTGAACTCCGGAGCTCCGCGCGGGATTTTTCGCATCTGCGGGGGGGCCAGGGACGGTGCCCCCGGCGCTGCCCCTGGCTGGTTCCGCGCGCCATGGAGGGGGCTTCTGCGCAGATTCAAGAAATCGGGCCGGACTTCCGACAGCCTATGTTCACGTTTCTTTCTACAGTCGAATATCGCAACTTTGTTTAGCAATCGAGTCTCGCAGCTCTGCGATTTTTTCACAATCGAATATCGCGGCATGTTTGTTATGGGGTATTGGGGCGCCCTTGTCCCCAAGGCCCGATGCGCTTCGGCGCTCTGGCTACGATTTTCTGCGCGCCATGAATCGACGACGACGACGGCGACAGCGGCGGCATCTGCGGAGGCGGCGACGACGGTGACGGTAAGATCCATCATTTTTCGTGTTCTGATGATCCGTTCTCTTGTTTCTCTTCTGATGTTTCGTCCGTTCTCCTCCCTCGATTCTTTGTTTTTTCGTATGCCCTCCTCGCCTTTGCATCTCCTCCCCGTCAGCCTGCTTACCTCCTCTTCCTCCTCTGCTCGATTGCGGGATCGATTGCAACATTGAGTCATCCCCAATTTGATTCATTGGATTATGCCGCATCGCCGACCCTTTGGGGCGGCAGCAAGAGTGAAGACTGAATTTGCGGAACGCGCGCGATCGCTGGGCAATCTTGGGGTGCTCGGCGTGTCTCACGTAGCGCGTTGGTTTCACGGGCGGGCCTTGTAGGGGATTGTTCTGCAGTTCTTCGTGGTCTCATGTGGGGTTATTGGGGTCTTCGCGTGGCCTATCCCAGGCCTCCTTATCCACCCCCTCGATAGGCTCGGGGACCGTTGAGACCCAGCTGGGGGCGCGTCCGGCAAAGGTTCGAGAGTGGACCCAGCTGCGTCGACGACGAGCTGCCTGAAGGCCCAGAGGGCGCGGCGAGCGCCCAAGAACTAGGAGTCTCACGTCTCGAGCCTGGATCCACCCCGTGTTTCTTCCTTTCCGAAGGGTTGGCGCCGGCCACGGAGGTCGATCCTCATCCCGGACCCTCGGCGGTGGCCTGGGGCACCGAAAACGGTTCCTGGAGGCTGAATTCGAGGAGGTGCCTCGGGCGGTCGAAAGACCGCGAAAATCTGTGACACATCGGCGGCGACGACGAAATTTAAATTGTTCTTATCTTTTCCCCCTCTTCCTCCTCCTTTTCTTTTTCTCGATCGAGGTAGATGCCCGCGGCAATTCCGGCCGCCTTTCCATATATTTGTGCTTAAACAGCTTCTGTTTTTGATAGGTTTCGGTCTCCTGGGGCCGCTGCTGGGCCCCAGGATTTTCAAAACCGGACGGGCCTGGGGCGAGGAATTGCATCAGCGGGTCCGGGGTGGTTCGGGGGACGAGCTTGTGCGAAGTAGCCTGTCGGATTCCGGAGGTCAATTCTGGTTGGGGGGGTTGGGGGCACCTCCCCCGTCGCTGCGGTTGGATGCATTTGGGAAAACGATTGCGACCGGATTCCGGGATGGGTCGGGGGGGTGGGCCATGGTGAACGATTTCTGCGTAGGGAAAAACATATTTTTGCTGCAGAGTCTTAGTGTCTTCAGTTGGTTCGTGGTTTTCGTCGGACCCATCGTCTCGTGGATTCCCGTCAGGGCCTGTTGGGTGCATGTGGGCGCCCTTTTCACGTTTCTCGGGGCGAAATTCTAGAATTCTCCATTCGGGTTTACCTTATTACCCTCCTTTTTGCGGCCGCCTTGGGTGTTGGGGCCCGTTTGTGCCGTCTGGGAGCCTTCTTGGGGGCGTGCGGGGCTTGTTGATTGTGGTTTTTGGGGCTCGCGAAAGCTCAAGAAGCGAATCTGTTAATTGTAAACGTTTCCCTTCGGGAAGGGGCCGAGGTTTGGCTCTGCCGGGCCTCCTGGGACGCGTCCTGGTGGCGCGTTGGGGCGTCAAGGGGGCCTCAGGGGTCAGCTGGAGGCAATGGCGGGCGTCTGGGAGCGATCTCCTCACGAGTCTTCGCTCGCGCTCTGGAGCCGTCGGGGGAGCCATGTGGGTCCCATTTTGCGGATTTTCTGTGAGCCGTCCTGGGGCCGTCTTGGGTCGGTTTGGTGGCTTCTGGGGTCTCTTGGCGCCCATTGGGGCTGTCTTGGAATCGTTTTGGAGGCCTTTTTGGGTCGTATTGGGTCAACCTGGAAGGCTTCTTGGGCTTCTGTGGGCCTCGTGAAAGCTGAAGAGGCGAGTATGCTGTCCATAGAAAATGAAACGTTCTGTACGTCTGGAAAGCCTCTTGGGACGTCTCTGGGCGGTTTCTTGGGGCGTCTGTAGGACCGCCTGGAGACAACCTGGAAGGTCTGGGAGCGATCTTTCGACGACTCGTAGCCCTCGTGGGCCGTCCAGGAGGCCTTCGGGGATGGGGACCCTCTTGGCCCATGTTGGGGCCCTTTTGAGGCTGTCCTGCGGCTGTCCTGGGACGTTGCGGCTGTTTCTGGGGCCTTCGCGGGGCCCTCGCTGGCTGTATTGGAGCCTTCTTGGGGGCCTCTTAGGTTATCTGGGGTCGCTCTTGGGGGCTTCTTGGGCCGCTGTGGGCCCAAGAAGCAAGCGTGTTTAAAATATATGTTTTGTCCGTCGGGAATGTGACGATTTTTGTTTCTGGAGGGCGTCTTGGTGGCTTCTTGGGGCGTCTTGGGGGTTTGGGGGCCGTCTGGAGGCAATCCTCGGCGATGTGGAACGATCCCTCGTCGACTAGTAGCTCTCTTGGAGAGTTCCGGGAGCCTTTTGGACCCTTTTTGGCTCGCTCCAAGTGTGTGGCCGGCACCTTGACCCCCCCCCCCTTCCGAACCCGTCGACCGGGCTCCCGTGGGAGGCGTTTGGGGAGGGTGAAGCATCTCACACGCCGTGGCCCCAGGAGGTCGGCCGGCCTCGGGACCCGAGTGCAAACGCAACCGCCTGGTGTGAACAACATTGTAACGCTTGGAGCTCAGGGGAGGAGCAGGAGGAGGACGATGGCATGGACGCAAACGTGTCCGCAGCTTCAAGGTTGCGAGGAGGAGGAGGAGGAGGAGGAGGAGGAGGGAGGAGGAGGAGGAGGAGGAGGAGGAAGGGGGAGGAAGACCTATGCTTATATCTCATGGGATGGTCTGTGCATGGGCGTGCAGGTTGCCTCCGGGGCCGTCCGGAGAAAATGTCGGGCCTTTTGGAGCGATCTGTTCACGAAACGTAGCCCTTTGGGGGCCCTCTTGGGGACCTGCTGGGCCGTCTGGGAGCCCTCTTGGAGGCATATGGGATTTCCTTGAATTGATTTGGGGCCTTGTTGGGTTGGTGTGGGCCTCGTGAAAGGCCAAAAAGCGAATGTGCCAAACTTGGAGGTTTCCCTTAGGGAACGGGCCGATGCTTGCTTCTGGAGGGCCTCTTGGGCCGCGTGCTGGTGGCGTGTTGGGGCGTGCACGGGTCTCAGGGCCGCGTGAAAAGCCAAGAGGCGAACGTGTTGGAAATATGTGCTTTCCATTGAGAATGGGACGGTTGTTGCTTCTGGAAGGCTCGTTGGGACGCCTATGGGTAGCGTATTGAGGCGTTTGGGGGGCCCATAGGGCTGTCGGGAGGCCATGTTGGAAGATTTGATGCATTGTTGAACGACTTGGGCCGACCAGGAGGCCTTCTAAGAACCCTCTTGGCCCGTCATGGGGCCCTCTTGGGACCGTCCTGCGGCATTCCAGGGCCGTTGCTGTGGTTTCTCGGGCCTTCGTGGGGCGCCCGGAGGCTGTCTTGGAACCCTGTTCAAAACCTCTGGGGTTGTAGGGGGTCGATGTTGGATGCTTCTTGGGCCGTTGTAGGCCTCGTGGAAGCCCGAGAGGCGAATGTGCTGAAAATGTATGTTTTCCTCAGGGGATGAGACGATCTTCGCTTGTGGAGGCCTTTGTGGAGCGCCTCGTAGTAATTAGCTTTTTCAAATGTCTCGGGGGCGTATGGGGAATCGTCTGCAGGCAAGCTGGGGCGGTTTGGATCGAATCGTCCCTTTCGTGGGCCGTCCAGAAGGCCGTTGGGGACCCGCTTGGTCCGTTGTGGGGCTCTCGTGGGACCGTCCTGCGACTGTCCTGGGCCGTTGCTGTGGTTTTTGGAGCCTTCGTGGATCGCTTGGAAGTCGTCGTAGAGCCTTTTTGGGAGCCTCTTGGGGTGTCGGGGGTCGAACTTGGAGGTTTACTGGGCCGTTGTAGGCCTCGTGGAAGCCCAAGAAGCGAATGTACTGAAAATGTATGTTTTCCTTCGGGAATGAAGCGATTTTTGCTTCTGGAGGCTCTTTTGGAGCGCCTCGTGGACGCGTTTTCAAATGTCTTGGGGGCCTGTGTGGCCGTCTGGAGGCAATCTTGGGCGTTTTGGACCGAATCGTCCACCGCGTGGGCCGTCTGAGGAGCCTTGAGGGACCCTGTTGGCCTATTTTGGAGCCCTCTTGGGACCGTCCCGCGGCACTCCCGGGCCGTTGCTATGATTTTTGGAGCCTTCGTGGATCGCCTGAAAGCCGTCGTGGGACCTTTTTGGGAGCCTCTTGGGCTGCGGAGGGTCGATCTTGTAGGATTCTTGGGCCGTCGTGGACCGCGTGGAAGCCCAACATTCGAATGTGCTGAAAATATACGTTGTCTCTATGGAATGGGACGATTTTTGCTCCTGGAGGGCCTTCGTGGGGCGCCTCGTAGTATTTTTCAAGAGTCTTGGGGGCTGACGGGGCCTTCTGGAGGCAATATTCCGCGTTTTGGAACGATCCTTCGTCGAGTCGTAGCTCTCTTGGACTGTTCCTGGACCCTTGTGAATCTTTTTTGGCCAGTTTTGAGGCCTCCTGAAGCTCCAAGTGTGCGGCCGGCACCTTTGCCCCCCCCCCCCCCTCCAAACCGACCAGACCGGGCCCCCGGGGGAGGGGTTTGGGGAGGGGGAAGCATCTCACACGCCGTGACCCCAAAGGGCCGGCGGATTTTCCAGTCGAATCTACGATGACATGTCGTTCTTGTCATCGACTCCTCGGTGTCCTCGCCGTCCTTTTCTTCTTCGCCCAATACGCCCATTAGACTACAGCGGCGCTTCCCGTTCTTGCCCGATCAGGTTTTCCAGTCGAATCTACGATCGATACGATGATTGACTCGTAGGTATACGAGCTTTCTACGTGTTCTTCGTAGATCCGACGACAAAATCAGTTTTGGTAGATCAACTCTGTAGTCGATCTCCTTCTCGATCCTCCCTCCTCTTCGTCCTCCATCCTCCTGCATCCTCTCGCTCCTCCCGTTCCCCCTCCTCCCGTCTCTTTACTTTAAACGGAGAAGGTTAAAGGCGAGGTATAAATCGAGCATGTACCGCTGCCGTGCCTGGCTCAAGCCGGGCCCGGCCAAATATGTGATTGTGCCTCACCGAGGCGCACGACTTGTATCTGAGATCGGAAAATACCTTTTCCATTGACGATGCCCATCCTATCCTTTACTCCAGATCCCATGCTTCGTCTTGCTCTCGTGCTCATGCGATATGAGCCAAAGCCTGGGATATGGCAACGCTTAAAGCGTAACACATACCTAAGCTTACCAGCTTGTTTTCGACTTGGTAGCGGAGCTGGCTACACTCTCGTGTGGCTGGTTCTCGCTCTGATTCCAGTAATCCACGGCACAACTTGGTGGACTACTACTACGGTGGAATACCATGTTGCGCCGGCTCTGCGAGGAGCGGAGCCAGTCCGCGATCGAGCTAGCGGGGCAACCCGCGAACTCGAGACGCTCTCTCCTACATCACTGCGCTACTTCACTCCCCACTTCCACCAGATGCCAATCGGCAACTCGATCGAGAACGTGGTCACCCTGCGGGGCTACCCGCAGCGGGGCCACCTGCATCCCGTGCCAGTCAGGCGCCTCACGGCTATTACGCCAGAGCCTGACAAACCACAGCCTAAACCAATCACCGAAGCCGAAATGCACATGCACTGGATTAAGATAACTATCTTCGGCATTCTGTGGGTAATAATGGGATGTGCTGTGGGATACATGCGGCAGGGGATGGACGACACGCGTACTACTGGCCCTTCATGGGACCCTGCCGGTACTACGCCTTTTCGCGGATACGTTCGCGAAGTACATGCATGGATAAACGTAACGAGCGGCAATATGACGCCACCACAACAAGCTGCAGCACTACAACGAGGCCTTCAAGGTCTTGCTCGTCGTATCGCCATGCAGGTCCCCTCCCAGATCATCAACTATGGTGTAACTGTCAATGGACAGCCAACGGATGCAGTAACATATATACTGTACCTACTGAGCACCAAATTTGAAAATCTGGAAGATGAGCGCCAGCTCAACTCTGGCACTGCCCTTATCGACTTCCGCGTCGAAAGGGGCGAGCGAATCGACTCAGTATTAGCTCGATTCGAGATGGCCCGTGACGAGGCTAACTCTGTTGGCTTTGTCATCCCCAACTTTCTGATCCTAACGCTGATTCTCTTCAGAGCGTTAGGCGTTGGCGCGTCACGAGCCCAACACCTGCTGGAGCCTTTTAATCATCAGATGCCCAGAACACAAGCAGACTATGACAGGCTGCTGACCAGGATGAGGAACTACGGACATGTTGCCGAGCGTTCTCCTGGCAACATTGCGGGTATCTTCACAGGGCACCACTCACATGCAGGTGTCTACGCCACGACTGCGGGGTCACCCGCTGGTCCTGGCGAGCCAAGTCCCTGGGATGATCCAGCCGATATGCCCAACGAGGCCACTGCCTTCTTAGGGCAGACCGGCCAGGCATCGGCAGAGGCAGCTGAGGCGAACGCCTGGTCGAACTACTCGCCAGGCGCCGCTTACACTGCAAGCCCGCCCTCGGGCACAACCCTCTGGGGCCAAGCGGAGTCATCCGCTCAAGGGTCTCAGCCACCCTCACCGTATGAATCTGGCACTGACACAGACACCTCATCTGACGATGAGCACAATGGCATAGTCTCTGCTGGTAATGACTATCCAGCGGATGACACTCACCTTTCTGAACAACAAAGAGCGGAAGCCGCTTTTATGGCTTATCGCAAATCAAAACGCCGTTGGAGGCGCTTTATGAAGAAACCAGTCAGAAAAGTGAGACGTGCAGTTCGCCGACATTTCAAACGATATGGAAAGGGTCGTGGCAAAGGGGGTCGCAGACGCCGTATGCATGGTAGGGGTATTACTGCTTTCCTCACGTCCTTAACTGATATAGTCTTTGAGGAAGTTCTTATCGGAGGCAAAGGTCGAGGTCACAGGCGGACCTCCGGTAAGGGAAAAGGGCGGAGGGGCAACCCTAGGGACGCTTCTGGTAATACTATGAAGTGTCATACATGCGGCAGCACAGAGCACTTGCGCGATCAATGCCCGAAAGGGAAAGGAAAGGGATCCGTACATTTGGCTCATAATTCTTTTATGGATGACATAGACTACATTGACTACGAGTTTTACGTCAATCCAGAAGCGGCTCCCGCCGCGGGCTCCTCCACGTACTACGTGATGGCCCGATACGCTGAAGTGACCGTAGCCCTGGAAGACTACGCAGTGACCCTCTTCGACGAGTTCCACGGCTGGGACGAAGTCGACGAGGTCGCGTTCAATGCTTGGTTCGGTCTTCCAGCGGGGCCACCCGCCGACGACGAGATCTCCGAAGCTGAGACCGTCCCGGCGACCGAGGAAGAGCTCACCGCCGCGCTGGCACCGCAGGTGATTGGCATGCCGTTGCTGCCAGATCTTCCGCGAGCTGGCTCGGGAGCGGGAGACGCTGATGACGAAATGCGGGGCCATCCCGCGTATTCTGACTCCGAAGAGGCCGAAGAGGACTATAAGGACATGCTCCAAGAGCAGGTCGCAGAAGCAATCTGGCTCCTGAGTGCGCCAGCACATCAGCAGATAATGAACGACCTGCTGTCGCGCCCAGGGGCCGCACGGCTGCGTCCATACCTGGATTCGGACATGTCGGCACCTCAGATGCTGACAGCACTCCAGGCTCTAGCGGGGTCACCCGCCGAAGTGACGCCAGCCGCAGCAGCGGGGCCACCCGCTTGGTCTATGGATGTATTTATGCAGGGCTGCGACCAGATGGACCTCAACGACCTCACGATGGAGCAGCTAAGCGACATCGGGTACTTCCGAAGCCCGTATCAGCACGTATTCATGGTCCAGGACAGCTCAGAGGACTCGGAGGACATGCGCTATGCCAAGAGGGACAGACGACCATCGCCTCCCCGAGACTCAGAGCATGACGATCAAAGGCCCATGGAACGTGGTAGTGCGTCAGCGGGGCCAGCCCGCAGGAGGAGCCGTTCAGCTCCCCGACGCCCTACACATGATGCATCGGGCTACCCGTGCAGTACGGAGCACTCCGTAGGTGTATCCGCTCAGTACGTGCCGGATTGGTACATCAATTGGTACCCCGGCTACTCGATGGACGTGATCCGCCACTGGTATTCTAAGGAATACTGCACCAAAAGGGACGAAACTGGCATGATAATACGTACCAAGGGTGGCAAGACCAAAACGCCAGAGGTTTGGGACAAAAGGGCTAAGAAACAGGAGATCATCAAAGATCGCAAGACATACAGAAAACAAGTATGTCAGTGCGAGCCCTTCAAAGGTCACATGCGCAGTTGTCCAATGGACCGCCCCTCCAGGAGTCCTCATCACGGTGAGACCCCGTGGAATTGGTCTCATGGAGATGACGCTGGCAACGTCCATGATCCTAACAAGGAGGTCCCTGGAGGAGGAAAGCGCATCGCAGAAGCCGATCGCGTCCCTATGACCGAAGAGGTTGCCAACACTGTCAGGGAAAATTGGGTACAGCTTCCCAATGACCATCGCCTCAAGGAATGGAACCGCCGATTCCATAAAGAGGCGGGGTCACCCGCAGGATCCAGCAAAGAAGCGGGGTCACCCGCAGACGCGGCGCCAGCCGCTGGGTCCGCGGACGAAGATTGGATAGCTGTTGCATCTGTTGCCGGGTCCGCCGCCGGCACTGACCACACCGAACTGAATGAAGAATGGGCGGCGGAAGACGGCTCAGAGAACCCATTCCCTGATGGATGCGCCTGTTGGTACTGCAGCTCCTCGGCGCAGAAGTGGCTCTGCACGAGGGTAATTCACCGCCACGAAAATGGCAAGTACAAGCTGGCCATAAAAGGCACTGCCGACATCGACCATATGAGGCAGATCATCCATGATCATGGCCAGCCAGAAGGCCCTCCTAAGGACCCTCCTGGTCCACAACCAGGCAAGGGCAGCAGACCGCCTCCAAGACCTGAAGCCGACTCCTCGTCTTCACCGACTCCTGCGAAGAGGCACCCGTCCAGGAGCCCCGAAGGCACACAGGGGCGGGCGAAGGCCAGAGGGATCGCCAAGACGGACGACCTTGAGCTCGAAGATCCTCCCGGTCTGTCCGTGTCGGAGAGGAGGAAGGCTTTTGCTGGACCATCGACCCCGATGCCACCGGCTGCCCAAGGCGATGTCAAGGACGAAGCTCGCAATCAGCCTAAGGCAGCCTTCCGAGGTGACTGGGCTCCAACTCTGCATCAGCCGCGCCTTGCACCACGACCAGGTTCGGCACGAATGAAAGCGCAGCCGAAGCCCGAAGCTGGGATGAGGTCGGTGCGGGCAGAAGCAGCCGCCAAAGCTAAGGGGGACAAGGGCTCTGCGGGGCCACCCGCTAAAGCGGCGCCAGCTGCAGCAGCGGGGACACCCGCAGAAAGCACTCTTTCAAGAGAAGAACGCTTCAGAGCCCTCAATGAATTTGGCGACCGACAGAAACTAGCCGACGATGCAGTGGCTGACCAAGGTCACCCGCACCCTGGCGCGGAGTCATCCGCTGGAGCTGCCTCGTCAGCCGCAGGTTCTGCAGGGCCACCCATTAAAGCGGCGCCAGCTGCATTAGCGGGGCCACCCGTTAAAGCGCCGCCAGCTGCGTTAGCGGGGCCGCCCGCGCGCTGGCAGCCAGTAATGTCTGTTCTTAGGAACATCCCTCTGGGAGCCATGGAATATTGGCAAGGCATTGAAGGCAAAGGCCCGAAGCGCACCATAAACCCACGAGTCACTCGAGACGATACGGACCGATTCGAGGTCATTAATTGCCCTGATCGTCGTAACTTCGAGTGCCGCAACGACTGGGAACGTGAACAACAAACCGTGGGAAATATGTTGCGAGACAGGCCGCCATTGCGCGTCGCGCAGCATAAGGCAGAGCTCATGAAGGTCATGGAGAGGTTCGGCATGGATCCGACTCTGCCGCGCGATGGGCAAATGACCAAGGTGTCAACATGGTTCTCTACAGCCCTACGCCATAGTCCGTATTGGAAGGACGGATTCAGCCGACACTTCGAAAAGATTAGCACTTTCGACCCATACGATGGCTGGGTTGTTGTTGACGATTTGCTGACAAACTGGACTGAAAATGATCAGTGGAAAGGCTATCGTGAAATGCACGAGGTGCTGATCAAGGGCAGGCCCCACACGTCATACGTGTATTGGGTGCTGCTAAACTGCTGTGAGATGAATGACCATCACGGCATGCAGAAGGGCAGGCTCCAGATGAAGTGCGTTGAGGACAGCATGCTGCTGCCTCCCAGGTTTCGACCAAAGGCACGCAGGCCACAGTACTTCATCAGAGCCACGAACGGCCACAGCAGTCCAGGCATCCACTGTCCCGAGTCGCTTTATAAGCCGATCACAACATGGATGAAAGAACCAGACGACCCAGTAAATTTCATCCACGGGACACAGTGGGAGTATGTCAAGGACATCCTTGCTAATGGCCTTTCATGCCTCGCACAGGACAACCCTAAAAGGAAGGGGGGGCGCCAATTTGTACACGGCTGCCCCTACCTCCCGGGCGACCCGGGGATTCAATCGGGCATCCGTCCTGACTCGGAGGTGCTCATATTCTGCAGCATCAACAAGATGCTGTCCAGTGGCTTTTCCCTATGGAGGTCAGCAAATGACATTGTCATGACACGGGGCCACGACGGCCGTATACCGCCCGATCATATCCTCCAGATTGTGAGCATTGCGAAATATCGGGTCGGTGAAGCCTGGAGCAATCCGCTGGCTTATGACAAGTCGCGGAGGCGGGGCCAACCCGCGGACAGGATTCGCACCGATGACTACTTGCCACTTAAATTATGTGACAGAACTCTGGGTGTAATGGAAGATCACGCCATGTACCTAAAGGGCTGGTCTAAGACGGACGGTCGTCCATTCAACTTGATCATGACCGAGCAAGATGTTGCTCCACGACCGTACGACACACAGACAGTCCTCATGATAAATGCCCAGGAAGACGAGGTCATGCCTGAGGCGGGGCCACCCGCAGGTGCGGGGACACCCGCGGCAGACACCTCGGAAGGTTCATGGCAACAAGTGGTCACACCAGTAGCAACGGTAGCATCTCGTGTGTTGGACGGGATCTGCAGTCATTGGGCCAGCACTCAACTGCGGGGGTGAGGGAGGGATGTGGGGACTTGCGCCGGGGGGTGGGTACGGGGGGGGGGGGGTGGTTGTGGTTCGGTGTGGGGGGGGTGTGTTTTTATTTCGGTGTGGTGTGGGGGGGGGTTGGGGGGGGGGGTGGTGTTTTTATTGATTTGCTTTTTTTTTTTTTGTTTATTTTTTATGGTTTTTGTGTTTTTTTTTGTTTTTATTTTTTTGTTACGTTATTTATTTTTTTTTTTTTTTATTTTTTATTATTTTTTTTCCTCGTTTTTTGATTTTTTTTTACTACTTGACACCAGCCGACGTTTCTGGACTGACCGATCAGCTATATCGTGCTGACCCGTGGGCAGTGCATACAGGTATCCAAGACGCACAGCAGAGGAACCTGCGCACTCCTGCGGGGCCACCAGGCGCCCTAGGACCACAACCACAACGCCCTCCGCAGCAGGCTGGAGGTGCGAGGTTTGCCCCTATGGGCGGCTCAGATGGTGGCTCGCCGTTTCGGACTCCGCCGTCTGAAACGAGCGAGAATAGTTTGTGGCAAAGACTCCAGGCGATTCGCGGGAATCCGGCGCTCGCAGCAGCACTCCAGGCGACCACTCCCTTTGGCACTCCGAGGGGTAGTGAAGGAGGAGTGGCTGCGGGGACACCCGCCGAGCGAACGCCTGCGGAGCCACCCGCGCACGCGGGGCCACCCGCTGACGGACAGCAAGGTTCAGACTACGAACGTAGGGCAGCCAACTTAAGAGCACAGGCTACCTTTCTGCAGCAACAAGCTGATAGAGTGCCCAGCCTGTTGCGGAACCGCAACATAGATGTTACGAATCATGGCGACTTTCTGCCTCTCTGGAGCTGGACTTCTGAAGATGCTCCAAATGCTGATCCCACGAATCCATATCGACAGGTGTTTATTCCAGGAATAGCATCACACCCAATATATGGATGGGACAATCATGGACCAGCAGAGGCACAGGCCATGGACGCGCCGATGTACCAGGAGTACTACGCGCAGATGAATAACACTCCTATGATTGCGGGGCCACCTGCGAACGAATACACTCGGAATCTTGCCAATGAGATGTTTCGTTTGCAGTTTACACGAGCGGTCGATGCGCAGTCTATGCCGCACTACGCCTACATGCCCACGCCGACGGACCCCGAGACCGTAGTTCAGCCAGCTGGTCTCGCGGTGCAGCCGCTATGGGCAGCATGCCAGACTACATCCGCGACGTGCACAACACGCAGCAAGCGATACTGGCATCTAGGCAGCAGGCTCGGGACAACACCAGGCTGCGCCAACAGCGCGCGATCCAGAGAAGGATTGAGCGTGAGACCCAAGCGGGGACACCCGCAGACGCGGTGCCACCCGCTGAACGGCCAGATAGACGGCCGCCACCGACGCCATATCGGGAGGGCGAAACCACTTTCGAGCGCCAAGCTCGGACTCGCCCAGACGTGCCTGCTCCAGTCATTTCAGACTACAACTTCACACAGTGCCCAATCTGTATGGACAACTACGAGATGGGCACTATAGTGTGGAGACTGGCGTGTGGGCACTTCTTCCACGATATATGCTGGGATCGTGTTGCACAGCAGCACGTCCGCAATCAGCGACCAGGTGCGCCGAACGAGGCCCCCTGCGCTGTGTGTCGTGGGCCGGGCATAGTTATCGCACACTTCCCGCGTGCTGGACAGCGCGACGCTGAATCGGAACAAGCGCGCCAGCAGGAAAGGTACGTGGCAGATGCCCGGGAAATGCGTCGGCTACGTGAAGCAGTGGAGGCACTGGAGGCTCGAGCCGCACAATCGGCGGAGCCATCCGCACGTGCCCCAGCTGCACAGGCATACCCCTGGCCAGCGCCAGAGCAAGGCATCCAGATGCCAATCCTGCCTAAGCTTCGAGCACAGGAGCCCCCAGCTGCGGGGCCACCCGCTGAAGCGGCTCCCGCCGCCAAAGCGGGGCCACCCGCAAATGGGCCTCCAAATCCAGGCTTCCTGAGGGCAATGGAGGCCAACATCAGGCGGAGTGGCAGGAGCGGAGGCGGGACTCGAAGGCCATCTGGATCAACCAGGACCTCGCGCGTGGCAAGCCCGGTCAGCGCTAGGAGCCGGGCAAGCGCTGAGAGCGCGGAGGCAGCCCAGTTCCACACCACATTCATGATCGATACAGAGGGGCTGACCTATGCACGTGACGACACGGACACGCTGCCGCCAGGAGGTGAATGGATGTCCACACTATCTGCGAATTATTGGGTTCTTGTACAGGAACCAATTACCGTGGAGGAGCGCCGCCAATATGAGCAGATGTGGTGCACCGAGCTAACCATGAGCCAATGGGTGCTTGAACAGCGCCTGTTGAAAGGTACACTCGGTTCGCAGATCACGTACCACACCAATGACCATGGTACAATGGCTCTGCCAGCGCGAAATGGGACATTCTTCCCTGACGAAGACGGTATGCCCTGCATCTCGTTCATGCTAGACATTGGGTCCAACGTGAACATCATTGGATCCAATACGGCACGAACCTTCCAGGAGATTATGGCCAGGTACAATCATAGACCTGCCATATGCACCCTGAGCAAGACCCTCTACATCAATGGTGTTGGTGAGGGCGCTGCGATATGTCGGAAGATGGGCAACTTCAAGATCGGGGTACAATACGCCAATGAGGCAAGCCCCCGTATCGAGGAGTATGCCTCCAACATCGCAGAAGGCTCGGGTGCCAATCTCCCGGCCATCTGGGGCCTAGGAGCCATGGAAGCACGTGACACGATCATCGTGCTGAAGCAGGCTACCAGAAGGTTATCTTCCCCAGCGGTGACTACACCCTGAAGCTGGGAAGGGGCGCCAAGGTCCTGAAGGCGAAGAAAACTCCCTCGGGACATCTCGCGATTCCCTGCGGTTTGTATGACGGGGCTAAAAGCCAGACGGTCACAAACACCTTCACAATCCGCAGCAGTCGAGATGGCTATACCGAGACGGAGAACGAAGAGGACCCCGTCAGTGCGGGGCCACCCGCTGGAGCAAGTGCGGGGCCACCCGCCGAAGCAACAGCGGGGCCACCCGCGACGGGACAGTCCATGACCGTCACGACCGATACGTACATTGTCGAGCCGTACCTCGACAAGCAGCTCCTGGAAGACACGACCCGTTTGATCGTGGACAGGACGCTGAACAGCTGGTGGGAGGGCCAACAGTGTTCCGAAGGGACCTGGCCACATATGAAGGATGCCCTGAAGTCTAAGATATTCTGGGCAGTCCAGGAGGCGGTGAATAAATGGACACCTGAGGACCAAGCGGGGCCACCCGCGTCACCGCCACCACTACCAAGCTACACGGGCGGAGGTTCGTCGGACTCTGCGGGGCCAACCCGCGTGGAGATCGTGAGCGTAGCCGCACCGGCGACTCCTGCGGAGCCATCCGCTAACAGCATGCCCCCGAGTCAGACGGCAACGTGGTCACGCGACCGCCGCTGACGGGGGCAGGCGGGCGCGCCGGCGGCGCTCGCTTGCGAAGAGAAGCCGAATGCCGGCCTCCTCGCTACATACGTTAGCCGCGCTGAGGCCCGAGAGGAAAAATATCATTCAAAATGTCTTGTCATCGAAGATATTCGCACAGCTTGCGCTGAACTCCGAACCCGTGGATATATATGCGACCGG
>CAUYUJ010022526.1:579006-624607 GCA_963575745.1 Prorocentrum cordatum
CCTTATGATACTGGTTGACTGTGGCTGTACGGTATCTGTATCACTGGGCGGCTCAACCCCGACCTCCAGCGTATGTTTATTCATCTTCGGTTCGGAGGTTGGTCACCGTGTTCGGCCTCCTGGGAGCCCTGCCGGAACCCGGGGCCGCCCGAGAATGGCGCGGGATGCAAAGCCGGCGTCACGGAAAGGGTCGGAATTCCCAGGGGCCCCGCATTGAAAAAAGTCCAGACTTCGCAGGTCCTGGGAGGTTCCCTTGGGGACCACTGGGTGTCTCGAGCGTGCTGGGGGGAGGGGGCAGGCAACAGGAGGCTTGGCGACCCAAATCCTCGACTTGGGTTGGACTTTTGGTGGGACCAAACAGGAGAGGGGCCAGTCTCGGGGATGCACGATGGGCTGGCGTTCGTCCCCTGCAGGGGGTGCGCCCGGATAGCCCCACAAGGCGTGTTGGGGTAAGGGTTCGAAGCGTCAATCCGTGTTCCCTCGTTGGGGGGTGATTGTTCTTTTATTACTTCCGGACGTAACGCACCTCCCGACCCCCCC
Organism: Prorocentrum cordatum; assembly: GCA_963575745.1. Taxonomy (NCBI): domain Eukaryota; class Dinophyceae; order Prorocentrales; family Prorocentraceae; genus Prorocentrum; species Prorocentrum cordatum. The sequence goes on from CAUYUJ010022526.1 coordinate 579,547, forward strand.
ATGTAACGTTCACGCCGAAAGGCTGGCTACAGGCGTGAACGTGTGCAGTTACACATAGAGGTGGAGGAGGAGAAGGAACAGCAGCAGCAGCAGGAGCAGCAGCAGGAGGTGGAGAAGGAGGAGGAGCAGGAGGAGGAGGGGGAGGAGGAGGAGGAGGAGGAGGAGGAGGAGGAGGAGGAGGAGCTGTGTAGGAGGCGAGGATGGGGAGGAGGAGGAGGAGAAAGAGGAGGAGGAGGAAGAGGAAAAGGACGGGGTGGAGGAGGAGGAGGACGAGGACGACAACGACCGACATGGCCCGGAGGCCCCGAGAGGTGCACGCAGGCACGGGGGCCTCGTGGGGCACACGATTGTGGCCGCTGCTGCAACAGGTGGTTTACAAAAACGTTGTGGTGCACGCAGTCATCGGGGTGCACGCAGGGCGAGCTCACACAGATAATGTAGTGCACGCAGGCACGGTGCTGTACACAATCGCTGTGGTGTACTGATTGGTTTTTGTCTTACGACTACTACGACTACTACTACTACTACTACTACTACTACTTCTACTTCTACTACTACTATTACTTCTACTACTACTACTACTACTACTACTACTTCTACTACTATTACCACTACTACGATTAATACAAATACTAATACTAATACGACTAGTACGCCTACTACTACTGCTACCATTGCGATTACTACGGCTACAATTACGATGTCTTCTTCTTCCATCACTACTACTACTACTACTACTACTACTACTACTACTACGACTACTACTACGACCGCTAGTACTAGCACTACTACTATTACTGCGACTACGACTACTACTACTACTACTACTACTACTACTACGGCCACTACTACTACTACTGCTACTACTACTACTACTACTACTACTCCGATTACTACTACTACTACTACTACTACTACTACTACTACTACTACTACTTCGACCACTACTTCGACCACGACTACTTCGTTCACGACTACTACTACTACTACGACTCACCACCACTACCACTACTATTGATATTACTACTATTTCTACAACAAAAAACGACTACTACGATCACTATTACTAGTCGTAGTAGTAGTAGTAGTAGTAGTAGTACTACGATTACTTCTATTACAAGTACTACTAGTACGACTTGTACAAGCATATGTAGTAGTGGTAGTAGTACTTATACTACACGAGCGCTGCGGCGCACTATTACGAGGACTCTTACTACAAACTACGAGTACGAGTGCTACGGCTACTATGTTTCTGTTTCTGCTTTATTTCTACGAGTGCTACTACTGCGACTACTACTACGATTACTAGTCGATTGACCGATACCACAAGCATTGCTAATGGTACGACCAGTACTACTACTACTACTACCACTACTACTACCACTACTACTACTACTACTACTACTACTACTGTTACCACTACTAGTACTACTACTACTACTACTACTACTACTACTACTACTACTACTACTACTACGACTACTACGACTACTACTACGACTACTATTACAACTACAACTTCTCGTGTTACGACCGCTACTACGACTACTACTACACCTACTACCCTTTTGACAGCAACTGCTACTACTACTACTACTACTACTTCTGCTACTAGTATTACTAATACGACTACTACTGACAATGCGTTTGGTACTGCTACTACTCCTATTACTACTACTACTACTTCTAGTATCACTACCACTACTACTACTACTACTTCTACTACTACTACTACTACTACGACTACGACTACGACTACTACTACTACTACTACTACTACTATCAGTGCTACTAGTACGAGCACTACTACTACTACTACTACTACTACTACTACTACTACCATTACTTCTACTGCAACTACCACTACCACTACTACTACTACTACTACTACTACGACTACTGCTACCACTACTACCACTATGCTGTTCTACTATTACAAGGTCGATCACTAGTACAGCTACGACTACTACTACGACTACTGCTACTACTACTACTACTACTACTACTAGTACCACTACTACCACTACTACTACTACTACTACTACTACTACTACTACTACTACTACTGCTACTACCACTGTTACTACTACTACTACTGCTACTACTACGACGACCACTACTACCAGTACTACTACTACGACTACTACTACTACTACTACTACTACCACTACTGCTACTTCTACTACGACTAATTCGACGACGGCTGGGGCGACGACTACTACTGCTACTACTTATTACTACGAGTACGACGGCTAGTAATAGTGCTAGTAGTACTGTCACGACTACTACTACTACTACTACTATTACTACTACTACTACTACTACGACGACTACTACTACTACTACGAGTACGACGACTCGTGCTACTGCCAGGATTATTACTACTATCGTTTCAAGTACGACTGCTATTACAATTCATACTACCACTACATCTAGTACTACCTTGTACTGTTACTGCTACTGCCGCTACGCTTATTTGTCCTACTAGAATCACTGGGACTATGAGTACAACTAGTGGTACCAGCACGAATAACACTATTAGGGTTACTCGTACGACTAGTACGAGTACGACTAGCACTACGAGTAATACTAGTACTGCTTGTACCACTCGTACTCGTGCTAGCCGTGGTATTAATATTTGTGTACTCGCCGCGGCGGCCGCCGTCACCGTCGCCTCCCCCCCCCCCCCTCCCCCCCCCACGTAACATGAGCCCCCCAGACAAGAAGACAATTCCGTCTCGGGCATCTTGGCTGCCTCTCCTGTCGTCTTCGACGACCTTAAGACCGACAAGCCGAGTATGGAAATGCCACCTAACACGCAGGGGTTTTGACGATTTGAGACTCTTGGGCTGGCCCCTTCCCGGGCCTACCATGTCGGTCCAATAGGCGCCCAAGAAGGGTCTACTTCGGAAGAGCCCTGTGTGGAATCCAAGATGCGCTCCCAACACTTCTGAAAAGAACTGCGCGGAGAATCCCAGGAGCGCTCCAGAGTGGCCAGATTACGGGGTACGCTTACAATTCTCCGTACACAGAACTCGAAGGGACTTGAGGACACTCAGCTCAGTGATGACGGCACGGAGGTGGATGTGGTGCAAAATGTCGGATGTAATCTACTTCGTGCCAGTTATGTAGTGCAGCGGCGGGGATGCAATCTACGTGGCGCAACTCGTGGAGTAAAGTCTCTAAGTATGTGGTACAAGTGATGTTGTACAATAAATTTTGTGCAGTACACTCTGCTGGCATGCACGCGTGAACGCCATACATAGATGGAGCAAGCAATCCGTCCATCCGCCCGCAGTTTCTTGTCGAAGATTTATTGTCCCAGTGACGTGAGGACCCGTTTCATGAGGAGTCTTGACTCGCGCGGGCGAGTGATGACGTTGACATCGGCGACGACCACGATGATGGTGGAGGTGGTGATGGTTGGTGATGGTTGGTGATGATATGAATGTGATGCTGATGATGGCGATGACAATCGCAATGATCACGCAGATGAAGATGCCGCTTGTGCCGTTGAGTTTTGAGGATGATGACCGAACTTGCGCGCGCACGAAGGCCTGAATAGTTTGTTGCTCAAAAACATGTGGTTGACAAACGTATTTGAGCACCTCCTATATTTGAGTGGCTAGAAAACAAATGTTATCGCAGTGATCTCGACATGGGCAGGCGGAGGCGCGCGCGTGTGGCCCGTACGGTGGCGCTTGACAAGTGTCCGGCGCGCGACGCACTGGCTAGCCCACGGCGCAACCTTTTCGGGACACTAGCCCACAGGACAACGACGGAACAGCCACGCGACAACCCATTCGGGACAACCACTGGCAAACCAATCTACGGCACGATCGCAGGACAACCTCTGGGACAGCCACGGGACAACCAGAGGAGGACGAGGTACCCATATCTCTACCTTTCCCTCTTTATCCCCTTTTTGAGCCTCGTGGGAGGCCCTCGTCGCCACCGCTGGATTCGCCTTCGAAATCCTCGTCAGAACGCATCCTGGGAGAGGCCCAGCGGGTAGCTGTACTGGTACCAGTTGGTTTCCCCACACATGTCTCTTGTCATGAGGATTTGTAGAAACGTTGGAATTGGAGGGAACGAAAAACATCAAGTAAATCTTGGAACGATTTGGGAATCCTGGAATTGTGTCGGTTCAATTGTGTCCCGTAAGGCCCGATTACACGAGGCGGAACCCCGGCAACCGCACCGACGAGGAACCAACGAAGCGCCTACCAAGCGAGACACTTGGCGTACCCAGCCAATCAGTTAGCAAGAGAAATAAGGAAATATTCTCTTGGAGCAAGGATCTGTGTGGGGCATTCGCTTTCTCGTAGAAAGAATTCCTCACAGCTCATGGCCTTGGCATATGTTGCTCAAGTTGAGAAAGCAATTAGCGGGGCTTCTTACAATCCTGTGGGTCACAACCCGAATGCGGGCACCTCGATCCCGTTGGAGGGTTCCTGTTGTTTACAGACGGGGGAGTTCTTGCTCGTGCGAACAAGACTTTGACGATGTGGTTCGCGACTGACAGTGCGTTGCAGCAGATCTTCAGCAGGCACGTTGGGGTCGTTTAGTGTTGCTGCTCGCCTTGGACGCGAGGTCTCAAGACAAGACAGGATAAGAGACGGGAATTAGATCTTTTCTGGTTCGGACGGCAAGATTCCGAAGCTTTGGCTCGTGACTGACGGCGGAGCTCTTCCACAAGGAACGTATGGAGGTTACCCGCACCATAGAAACATTCCCGGCGGATGTCTGGAGACGCTTAGGGTCTGGCAATGTGCCAGGCTGCTTCGGCTCTCATGCTATCTGGTACTCTGGATAGAGGTAGTTCCGCCAGACAACCAACCCACTTGGCAAGATTGGGCCACACATTTTCGTCAGCAAGGCCGCGGGGCATCAAAAGCTTGACGTACCTGCCAGCGGCGTTTGTATCGTGATCCGCCGTAGTTGGACGTTGTCGGGGTGCAATCGGCAGTGAGCCAATGATTCATTGGCTGACGCCGCACCGCCGACCCGTTGGGGCGGCAGTAAGAGTGAAAAACGGAGTTTGCGGAATGCGATTTCTGGGGAATCTTGGGGTTTCAGCATTTTGGGATTCGTCGGGAGCGATTGGCGGATCGCGGATGATTACAGACATTGCAGATGGCACCACTTTGAGGGCAGGAGGCGACGGGGCACGTGCGCGCCGAGTGTGGCCCTCTCGGGCTTCAGAGTGCCTGTGAGCATGCACGACTCTGACTGCAACAAGCTCTTCTTGCCTCTCGGGGCTGCACCATCCCTCTTGGGAAAATTATGTGCGAGGGCGGTGTTCAACCCGCAGCGGGAAGCGGGGCGGTGGTTCGGCAAACTCTTCGGTACCGCCGCGCATGTCGTACTCGAGTCTTCAAGGACGGCGCTGGCGCGGGAGAGCGCACTAGCCAGCAGGCAAACATTCGCGGGGGAACCTTAGTTCTTGTCCGCGTTGCTCTTGGCGGGTCCTTTCGCACGTCAAGTCCCAAGCATCAAGCCACGTGTGTTTCAGCTTTGATTCGAGCAAGAGGCAGGCCGCCCCTGCCATGGACGACGTACATGCGCTCACAAGCCTCGGAGTTGTCTGGGCGAAGCCCGGATCGACTCGAAGGTCTTCTAGGCGACGGAAGGAATTGGCGTTCAGTTGTCAAAGTTTTGCGCAAAATTGATCTGTTGATTTCATTGATGACTGACTCTGTTTCCCCCCCCTCCCTCCTCCGCATCCTTGATCCCTACCTTCCTCTTCCATATTTGTGGATTGTCTGCGGGTCAACGCATCGCGTCCCATGGGGTACAATTTTTCCCATGGTCTACAGCCGAGCCACCTGCAGTGCAATCGATCGTTTACCTATTTTGCATTTCCAGTGCGCTGTCACTTGTCTCAACCTTCCTTGCCAGTGCGCCGTCCGGGCGCCGTTGATGGATTAGTAAGTCGAGTAGAGGCGTCGTGGACCACCACGAGGTCATGATCTACTCCGAGGCGCAGGCATTACCAGTGGCAATTCGCAATTGTAGACTGTCGTCTTACCGTCGATTGTGCATGCGTCTTCTGCTAGAGGTGGTCTGCAAACGTTGTTTGGTGATGAACACCTTGACCACACAAACGTTGCTCTATCCATGCCCCGCAGGCAAGCCCGCGGGCCGTTATGGGGCCTCTGCCGATTGATTCCAACAGGTGGAAGAACCACTGAGGACACGCCTCCCCTACCCCCGCTTGCCCTGGACGCGCGCTTTGTTGAAACCCACGACTATACGTTACGTACGGGGGGCCCATTCGAAAGATGAGGGAAGCTCTGCTGCCAGGCGCCAGCAGCATTCCATTCCAAGGAGAGCATGCCCCCTGCCGCTCCCCCTCGTTCATTCCTGCTCTTGCTCTGAGTGGGATCTACACACTCCCTACAGGCTCCTGCGCAATTATTGCGCACTCCTGCACAGTCCGAGCGTTGTCCCTCCGCACCTCGAACACGGTCCCGATAAGTCCCTGCACGCCCTTGCCCGTTTCTGGTTGGCCCGCAAGGAGGCTGGCGGATTATTGATGGACAATTGTTGTGCGCGAGTTGCTCGGCTGATTTCAGACAGCCGGTGCCGCCGCGAACCCCTGACTCGCGTTCCACCGCGGCAGGGTAAACACGATGGCATGATCACCCTCATCATCGGCATTCTTCCATCGTTCTCAATATACATCGGCGCGCACATTATTGTCTTCCGCCCCGTGCAGCGAGTTGGGATACCGCAATCGAACTCGAACCTAATAGAATTGCGTTGAATGCGGACGAGATGTTGCAGGTGATTTGGCTGGTCCCTACTCGGAAAGTAGCCGTGTGTGATATTCAGATGCCCGCGGCGAGCTAAGCCACCGTGCTAGCGCTGCATCGACGTGGCTTTCCAGGCGTGTATGGGTAGTTCGGATGGTACCTGGGCGGTTCATGGACGTCATTAGGGGAACAAGCAATGACATAAACATACAAACTCGGAGGTCAGTGCGGATGTCTCGGATCGGCGTTGGACCTCCTGGCGGCGCCTCCGGCGCCGCCCCTGGCGCGCGGAGCGCGCCAGGGAGGCGAGCCCAGCGCCGATCCAAGACATCCGCGCGGACCTCCGAGTTTTGATGTTTACATCTTGGGGCCGCCGTGGGCCCGTCGCGGGCGCCCTGGACCCGTTTCAAGCCGGTCTTGGGCCATCCTGAGTCTCGTTGGGCGGCCCTCGCGCCACCCTGGGGCTGTCTCGGGGCCGCGCGGGGCTGCACTGACGGCTGCCAGGGGGATGTCTTGGGGGCGTCTCGGGGCGCCGTGCGATTGAAGAGCGGCGTGAGGTCAGGGGAATGGTAGAGTATGCGTTGTTTCAGTCTGTGGCATGGCAAGGGTTCCATGGAGTCATCATCCGAAAAGCTTCTCGGGCGCCTCTTCGGGTTTCTTGGGCGCCTCTGGATTTTCTCTTGGGAGCTGCGAGGGTGCTAAGGTTATCTTAGAACATATGTTGGGTCGTTCTTGGATTGTTCGGCCATCGTGGCCGCCTCGAGAGCGTATTTCTTGTCCTGGGGCAGTTGAGGACTGGTAATGAGTTCAGGAGGTGCGATGCCAGCTGGAGGGCGCGATGCGTACGAATGGGGCCCTTCATAAAATGGCTCCAATCCATCGAGATATCCACTGTGTGTCGAACTGCTTCACCAGGTGCCTGGGGCACGGTGGCGGATGTCGAAAGAGTGCTTGAGGAGTTGGCGTCTCGAAAGTTTCATGAGCGGATCAATCGCTTGGACTAGGCAAGCGCTGGAGGCTGACCTCCCGCCCTTCCCCCATTAAACCCTGTCTGCCTGCTGCCGAAAAGCGGAAGGGACACAAAGCGAGTACAGTCAAGCCTTTAGTGCATCGAAAGGTTTGACGGCATTGTTGGAAGATTGATTGGAGTGTCCTGAATAGTTTCGTGCGTTTACTAAGCACCCCATCTTTTCAAGTTTGTTCCTCTAGATTAACTTGCTGAAGTGCCTCGCTTGTAGTGGTGCTCGTTATGAGGTGCGTTCTTCTGCACATTAGGTCAGGCAGTGGCGAAGCTTCTTGGTTCGCATATAGGCCCACCAAATAATGTTCTAAGAACCTTATGTGGTCTGCATGAGAGACTGCCTTTGTATAACACATCGGGTGTATGTTCTAAGAGCATTGTTGGTGTTCTTGGAACATCTTGGGGTTCTGAGAACATCCGTGGTATGCCTATAGGAATGCCGGGACGGTCGGTCCCTGCTCAACTAGGGGCAGTGCAAGCTCCAATCCCCATCCCCAGACATCCGCCGATATTATATGCTCTTTCGGGTCCGCGGCCGCAGAGGTCCCGAACTCTTGCCCGGGGCCAGCTGCTCTCCCCGGATCCACTCCTGATGGCCCCGGGACGCGATGGCCAGCACCAGGGGCCGAAGGCGAGGACAACCCGATACGTAGACAAACAGCAAGTCGTCGGAGATCCAGGTCCCTCCGTCGCCCCCAGGGGAGGGCAGGAGGTCCCCCCCGCACACCAGTGGCAGCTGCGGGGGGCCCAGGAGGGTGACAGCCAGCGGCGGCTGCCCGGGTGCGAAGCTGCGGCTGAGCACCCGAGCTGGTGCAGGAGAGTTTCGGAGGAGGCCCAGGCTTCGGCGAGGGCGGATCAGCTCCACGGCCTGTGTCGACCACAACCCGCAACCAAGCTTGGGAAGGGATCTCCTCCTCCTCCTCCTCCTCCTCCTCCTCCTCCTCCTCCTCCTCCAACCTCCTCCTCCTCCTCCTCCTCGTCCTCCTCCTCCTCCTCCTCCTCCAACTTGGAGGGGGAGGAGGACAGAAGCTCTCTGACTCTCAGACCGTTTCGTTCTTTTCCCCCCCCACGCACAACAGACTAGTTGTTCGGCTCTGAAGGGTGCGGGGACGTCCCGATGAGGCCAGGCTTTCGGTTTGTGTGTGTTCGTTCAGGCAGGGCCGATGGTTGACCTGGACGTCTGTGCTCACGTCCGTCCCTCCACTCTCTCTGCCTCTCCACGAAGCAGAGGGATCCTGAGGGCCGATGTACAGAGTCAGGTGGAGCTGCGGAGGGGGCGCGACGGCAGCCGCGCTCCGCGCCGCGCGGCTCGGATCGGAGAGGCGCCCTTCTCTCCTGGGCGGCGGCGCGCGAGGGCGCGAAGATAACCGCACATCGCGGGACGCGATGCGCGAAGTTGGGCAACCCAGGGCTCACGTCCACCCTCGAAGAGAACCCACCAGACAACCCACGCCGATCCTGGCCAGGCCGATCCTGGGCCCAGCATCGGTGTACGTGCCGTCCTGCCCAGGCCAGGGCGGCGCATACCCCGATCCTGGGCCCCGGAGGAGCCTGGCCAGGATCGGTGCAGGTTTACAGCTGGCGCCCTCCTCGGCATGGAATCTGGCCAAGTTCTGCGCAATCCAGCTGGTCCCAGGCTTCATCGGGCCAAGTCTGGCTCGATGGGCCCCCGAATTGGGCTCTATATAGACCTCGCGCCTCCTCTCGCGAAGACCTCCCAGGAGTTGCCTCCGACCGTCGAGCTCGCGCCCGCCCCCCCCTCCGCCATTCCCCCGCCGCACCTGGGAGGCCGAGCGGAGGCGCGAGCAGGAGGAGCTGCAGGAGGCGCGCGGCAAGGCCGCGAAGCTGGCCGCGGCGCTGGGTGCGCCAGAGGGCCCGCGGCCTCAGCGGCCCCCGGATCCCGGGAGCAGCGCGGCAGCTGACCCGCGCAGGTCTGGGCCTCCTCCTGGCATCGCTCGGACGTGTGCATTTTTCCTTCGGCGAGGACCATCGAGGAGCATCCTTGATCATTTGGCGAAAAAAGCACGCACGAAACTGAAAAAAAACACAGGGAATGGACGTCCGAGCGATGGCCAGTCCTAGATGGGGTCGGAGGATCGCGCCGCCTCGCCGACGCATCGCCGAAGCGGCTCGGTGCGGAGCCCGATGTTCTCCACGCGGTCGTCGCCGATGCGTCGCCGACGTCGCCGATGCATCGCTGTTGCATCGCCGATGCATCGCCGATGCATCGCTGATGCGGCGGGATCCGCCGACCCTATCTGCTCCGACCCCATCTATCCGACCCCATTTAGGAGGCCTCTGATAGGAAGTATGAGCTACTTTCCGTGCGCCAGAGGGCCTGCGGTCTTGGGGAGCAGCGTTGCGGTCAGCCCCCATACATCCCCAGGGCGAAAGATTTTTCTTCCTGGGCCCAGAACGGCGGGTTGAAGTCTTAGGCAGGCGCGCGTGAGATAATCGCCGTCGCGCAGCCCGTCCAGACGCCGTCCGCTCGGCAGCGACGATGTTACCTCGCGAGTCGCTCGTCCTGCGTAGTAGTATGGGTTCCAATTTACCCATGCCTCCTTGCCCCTTCCGCCCATCCTGGGTCGCTTTCGCCGGCCGCACCCCGCTCGCAAGGTGTCGGCCCGGCCTTCCGAGGCCCTCTGCATCCTCGTCGTGCGTCCGTGTGATGCGGGTTGACTGCAGGGGGAGGGGGGGAGGCTTCTCAGAAGCAAACCCTGCTTCTTAGAAGGTGCGGGCCTCATCTATAGATCTGAGGCCTTCGCAGCCTTATCGTGCGTCCGCATGATACGGGTTGACTGCACACAGGGGGGATGGGCCCAGGGTTCTTCGGAAGCTTTCGGATGCGGCTTTCTGTTTTTGCTGTCCGAACATGTTCGAGAGCCAGGGTGGTTTCCATCAGCTGCGCCTCGTCGGAGGCTGTCTGGGGGAGCAAAAGGATTCCGAGGGCCAGGGAGCGGACGGTCAGGGGCAACGTCGGCGGGGGATGGGGGTCAATGGGGGGGAGATGCATCGACCTCCAATCGCACAATGTTAGCCGATGGGGGCCCGATAGCCCGCCCGCCAGGGACCGTCCGGGGGCACATCGCCGATCCTCCTCCCTCCCGAGTTGGTCCCCCCCCTACCGATCCCCCCCAAGTGGAATGGAGGCGCAAACATGGAATGCAGGCGCGTGGATCGGTGACGTGCACCATTTCCCTGCAGAACCGGCGCAGAAGCAGGCTTCATGGTTAACCCCGATCCGATACCCCCCGATCCGATAGCCCCCTACCGATACCGTGGAATGGAGGCGTAAACATGGTCCCCCCCTAGGAAGCGCAAACATGGAATGCAGGCGCGTGGACCGGTGACGGGCACCGTTTCCGTGCAGAATCGGCGCAGAAGCAGGCTTCACGGTTAACCCGGATCCGTGGATATGGCGCGGATTTGGCGCACGCGCGCATATCCACAGATCCGTACACGGTGGTGGTTCAAAATAGGTATTGTTTGATAATTCCCAGATCCCAATCTATTTCAATCGCCTTCCCATTTCAAGGATCGATCTGCTTCTGCCGCGTTCTGTTATTATCAGGGGGGGCCTGAGCCCAATCTGCTCTATCCGCCTTCCTACTTCATGTTTTGGCCTACTTCTTCCGACCGACCTGTACAGTGGACACCCATGCCAAGAAACACCCTGCTTGCCCCCAGGCTGCCTGGGGTTTCTCGGGTTTCGATCGTCCTTCGATGGAACGCGTGACGCCTACCACACCAAACTTCGGTGGATGTCCTGGGGCCTCAGGGTTGGGCTTCTCGTGGAAGGCTTCTTGTGGTCGGGCCCCCTGCTGTAATCCATGCTGGCGTGCGCGCGACTCGGGATCGATCTGCGCGCGCGGCGGGTCCCCCTCGCGGTCCCCGTTGCCCCTCGGCTCGGACCTCCGACGGGCTGCTCGTCGCGGGCCCTGAGGCTCGGCCGCGCGCGGAGGAGGGCAGGGGGCAGGGGGCAGGGGGGGAAGGCTTCTCGGAAGCACTCCTTGCTTCTTAGAGGGCGCGGGCCTCGTCTGCAGATGCAGGGCCGGCGCCTCACAAGAAGCAGCCTCCTCCTAAGAGGCCTCCCCCCTCCCCCTATCGTCCCCTTCCTGCGCGCAGCCAAGAATGGGGCCGTCGGGAGCGGGCCCCGGATGGAAGGAAGACTGCCCCCTGGGAGAGGGTCCTCATGGGATTTGGGCGTCTTGGGGTTCAAAATGCTCTGGGACTTGGGCGGCGCAGCGTTCTCGCCCAGCGTCGGCCCCGCCAGGACCACCACACATCGATCTGGTCCGAAAACACAGCAGGCGGGGAAACCTAAGTTTTCGTCCAGAATCTCGATTATTCTGAACGTTTCAATGTAAATCCTAAGATTTGAATGGAAATGTTTGGTTTTTATTCAAGTTCTGAGATTATGAATTGCTTAACCCATGATTTCTAAAGCATTTCGCAGGGTGTAGGGCTCGGGCCCGTAATCTCTTGCGATATCGCATTCTTGCTCGCAGCGTCGGATCTCGGGGCACAGATCCTTTCCCCGTGGCTGGCTCTTCGGCCCGAGTCGTCCTGTGGCGATCCCAGGGCCCGTCGACGAGGGCCCCCAGAGGCCTGGATGATGATGGCTCAAGATCGCACTGCGCCGCTGGTCAGGTCCAGGGGTTTAGAGCTCAAGCCAGGCCCCCGCGCGTGTGGCCCTCCAGACGGCCGCCCGGCCATGGTAGCACAGTGTCCTAGCCACTCCCAGACTCACCCTTGCGGCATGGCTTGCACGCATGCAGCTTGCCCGCTGTTCGGGGCGCTTCCCGCATCCGCCGATGAACGCGGCAGGTGCAGACGCTGCGGGCAGGTGCTCCCAGGCCACGCTGCCTCCGCGGATGCCGGGATGGAGATCGCAGAGACGGACTCCTCGATTGGCGGCGGCAACGACGCAATGGAGGACGAGTCCGGGCTCACGCAGGCTGCTGCCAGACTTGCGGTGGGCGACCTGCTGAGCGTGCCGCCCGCCCCAGGGCTGCCGCCCCCCGCTGCGCTGGCGACGGCAGCGGGACTTCAGGCGGCTATCTCGCCCAGAGCGGCCGCCGCAGCTGGCGCGGAGCCCGCTGCAGCTCCAGGCGTTGCGCGGGTGGCAGCAGAGCCCGCGACACCTTCGCCGTCCCAGGCAGTCCGCACTCCGATTCTCCAGGATTGACTCGATCAGGAAGTGCTCCAGCACCTCTCGCTCGTAGCCGCAGCGCACGCGGAAGCAGCCAGCCACCTCCCAGTGTCCCTTCCTGAGAGCCTTGACAGCCTGAGCGTGCTTTTAGGCAAACTCGGGTACGACTTGACCTCGGAGGACCCCTGGAAGCTCCTCGGCTTCTCACGCTTGGAGGGCCCAGACCCCACCGAGCTCAGCATCTCAGCGCGTCTACGCTCCGCCCGATATCTTTTAGCAGCCCCGCGAGAGTTCCACCGGAGGGCCAGTTGCAGCAGCTCGAGGCCCTGCAGAGCAAATTGACCATGGCCGAGACCCAGTGCATGTTGGAGCTCGGGGAGGTGTTGGCGACGCGACGCAAGATCAAGCGCAGGCGCGTGCCACCACACCAGGAGCTGGGCTACGACGCAGTGCAGCGCATCCTGCAGAACACCCCCAGCGAGACGAGGCTGGCGACACAGCTCTCGGACATCCTGCGGGTACGCGGCGACCGCCTCACCTCGACCTCCGACGCGCGCGGGCTCTCAGATCTGATTGAACGTGGTGATGGGAAATGGCTCGAGGCACTTCGGGGCCACCATTTCGTCGTCTGGCTGCCATCCGACTCGAACGCCACCACGCGGTGTTTGGCCGCCTACCTCCGTCGAGTGGCTTCCGGTGCCTGCCCCTCCCCTGTCACTTTCATTACCCCCATCCCGACCCTCAACGGCGAGCTGAGCGTCAACGGCATCACGGACCTATGGAGCACCCCTCTCCTCGCGGATTCGTGGGCGCCCATCGTCAAGGACGTCACCTGTGTTCCCTATCCGTTCGAACTGCTCGCCACCGCTGCCAACGGCAACCCCCGTCACTACCGAGAGGGGCTCGGCATCCTTTCTATACGTCGGGACGGCGCGGTGACCATGCCAACGCTGCTCAAGGTCGACGCGCTGTTCACGGTGGAGGAGAACAGGACGGCCACATTCGACGTGAAGCTCGAGTTTCTCACAGACTTCTTGGGGTTTTCTCAGCGGGCATCCTCACCGAGGTCTCCTACAGGTCCCACCGGCGGAGCGCCTCGCACTCCGCGGAGTGCCCGAGGATCGCCGTGGACGTCATCATGCCCCAGGGGGCCACGGGCATTGAGTGCATCGCACTCCTCAAGGGACTCCGACGCCAGCACCTCCCGAGGAGCACATTTTACGCTTTCAAGAGCACCTTCGGCGCCAGCGACTCGCTACTGCTCGAGCTCGGCAACGCCAGCTCCCTTCAACACCGTTGGCCGCTATGCTCACAACTCTATATGTTGGGCCCGAACCGCGCGCTGCTGTACACCGAAGCCGGTTCCGACACGTGGAAAGAGACGATGCAGGCGCTCTTCCGCCAGGATCCCACCAGCGCCGCCTCACGCCTGCGGTGCCGGCCATCCTACCACGGCGGCCGCGCGATCGCAACACTGGCCGCCACGCCTACGCTGAAACTTGCCCATCGGCGTCGGGGAGGCAAGGCGCGCTCGGCGGCGGATTGCATTGCCGAGATCGTCCCCAGGGTCACTTGGGGAAGGACGACTTCCTCGTGCTCGGAATGCTCATGGACCACGCCACCACCAACGCCGGACCCGCCTACTCGAAAGCAGCGGATCCATAATACCCCCGTGCAGGTGAGTACACGTACGTCCCCGTTCGCGCTGCCGCATCTCTCTCAGTTTCGCTTCGCGTCCTCGGGAGGTCGCAGGATGAGATCCGTAACTTGTGCGCCGCGCTGCACGGGCGGACCATCCTCGTGGGCCACGAGCACGTCGTGTTGGAGGTGCTGAACGATTACCTCGATGCAGCGCCAGCAGGGAAACGACCCGAGGGTGAGGCCATAGGTGCCGACCTCGCCCTCGACGCCCACAGGCACCGCATTGTTGATGGAATTCATTGTTTCGACGCCAGTGGCGCCCAGGTCTTTGTCACGCACGTCGCCTTTCGGATCCACTCCGAGATCATCTCGGGGCCGGTCGGTTTTGGCAGCGCGGCGTGGGGGAGGTCCCCGGCCACTGCCTGCTCTACCAGGTATTTTTCTTTTTTCGCTTCCCGACCCCGCTCTGACTCCTACGAGCCATGCTTCGTCAGGCCACTCCAGGGCTGCCATGGGGACGACCACCGCCTTCCTCGAGCCCCTGGCCGAGCTGTAAATCGCGATCCTTTGCCAGCCGGCCAACATCTGCGTTCCCCCCTACCGCTTCTGATTTTGCCCAGGCGCGTCGACTTTCTTGCGGAGCAGGCGGCGCACCGTTCTCGACAAGATGTACCACCACAAATGCGTCATCAGCCTCATCTTCATCGCGCCTTGGGGCTACTTCCTGAGGGCCTCGCTCTCCCCCGTCTGCGAGATCTGGGCCCCCCGGCCGCGCCCGTGCGGCCGTTGAGGGATGGCTAATGCACGGGCGACATCACGGTCACCACTTGGAACGCGCAGGCCCTGTTCGCGTCGAACCCGGCGCGGCACGGCCTCAAGGCTGCCTACGTGCACCGCCAGATGCTCTAGACGGACGTCCTCCTGGTCACCGAGACACATGGGACTGAGACGGGCAATGCCACTTGGCGCCCCCCACCCGGCTGCTCCGCTTGGTGGTCGCAGGGTCCAGCGGCTGGCCACTCAGGAGTTGGTTTCGTGATGAAGGACGAGTTTCTCCGCAGCTTCGAGCAGCCGCCGCGATTGCATCATGCATGGCGGGGTCGCGCTGCTAAGCTATGCTTCCGGGGCTCTCAGGGGGCACTGGATTTGGTTGTGATGTATTTTCCATCCGGCCCCCGTGCCAACCCGTCAGAAAGTGACCTAGCAGGCGTCCCGCGCAGACGCCGCGCCAGCCTGACCAACTTCCCGGCCGCGCGCGGGCGCGTGCGCCAGCTGTGAGCGAACAACGTGAAGGACAGGAGCCGTTGCCTGACTGTGCTCGGGGGCGACTTCAACTACGTGGCCCAGGGCGCGGGCAGAGTTTCGCTGGAGACCGCCGTCGACACGGGTCGTCGCGATGGCCGGGAGGAGGCCCACTTCCAGACCGCGGTGGCGTCGAGCCAAGGCTTGTTCGAGATGTTCCAGGGGGACTTCACGCACTCCTCGGCCACAGCCCGTTCGCGGTTGGACCGGGTCTACTTCAACCGCGACGTGGCCGAGCAGTTGGACCGTCGCGTCGCGGCCGCAGCCCTCGAATTGCGTCTGGACCTATCCCACCATCGCGCTGTTCGCGTTGCACGTCTCGCGCCGGCCTGGGCAGGCGACCCTGACCGCCCACTCGCGCAGCGTGCAATCCAACATAAGGATACCCCGATGCGTCTGATGCTGGCGTTCAACGAGGCGCTGACGGCATCCCCAGAGGCCTCGCCGTTCCAGCAGCTCGTCTTGCACAAGGCCTCCACACGCCGGGCCGCACGCCGGCTGGAGAACGACTTCACGGCCATCTCTGCCGCCCAGAATGCGGAGGACAATATGGGGCTTGTCTTGAAAATGATCCGGGCGATCGAGTGCGCTCGGCCCTCGGAGGTCTCCATGTGTCTCAGCAGGTATCCGGAGGTCCGACACCACGTCGAGAACCCGTGCGACTTTGACGGCAACTTGTCCCGTAAGTCAGCCCGACTTCGTCAATTCGCTGTCTAACTTGCTCGGAACCACGCCCTGGAAGTGCTTCGCAGTTCTCGGGCCGATCTCACGGGCGAAGACGCTTTCAAAGCACAGGTTGCACGTCGGAAAGAATACACATATATATATATATATAAAAAAAAAAAAAAAAAAAAAAAAAAAAAAAAAAAAAAAAAAAAAAAAAAAAAAAAAAAAAAAAAAAAAAAAACACGCCTGATTTGTCTTCTCGCTCCTGGCGCGGGCAGCGCGCTCAGCGCCATCCTCAAAGACGACGGCGAGGTGACCGCAGATTGTCAGGACATGGCTTGCTCGCTGGGTGCACACTGGTCTAAGACCTTCCAGGCGCAGGGTATCAACGGGGAGTTGCTGGACCAGTGGTTGGAGGACGACGCGGACACCTGGCCGCTCGCGGACATGGTCAACGCGCGGTTGTCCTGGGCGCGGCTCCGCAAGTCACACTTGGTCCACGCCCTCAAGACCTCGAGCAACACGGCCCCAGGCCCTGACGGAATCCCTTTTCTAGCATGACGCCGGCGCGCCAAGGTCTCAGCGTCTCCATTGTTCAACGCGGCGCAGTGCATCCACGGGAACGGCGAGACGGGCCTCGCCAAGGAGGAAGCCAAGGCGCACGACGCCAGCCTGATGTTCCTCCTCCCCAGGAAGCTTGCCGGCACTCTCCCGACAGGGGAGGGCTACTTTACGCCCGCGGAAACCCGGCCCCTGAGCGCGGCGACGAGGACAACCGACTGTTTTCGAACGCAGGCCGCGCCGCCATTGAGACAGTTGTCAGCCGGGGTATTCTGGATATCCAGCACGGCTTCCTCGGCGGCCGCCCCATGCTTGCCGGCCCTTTTGACATGGGCGAGGCAATGCTCCGAGCGGCGCTCAGAAGCTCAACGGGGGGGGCCCTGCGTTTCGACTTCGCGGCGGCGTTCCCGTCCATCGAGCACGAGTTCATGTTCCGCGTCTTCGATCACCCAGCATGGCCGGCTTGGCTCAGAGGCTACATCGCCGGTTTGTATTCCGAAATTTCTTGTGCCATCACAATGGGAGGCGCCAGGCATTGTCGCTTCAATGTCACGAGGGGGGTTCGGCAGGGCTGCCCGTTGTCGCCGCTCCTATTCGCGGCCGCGATCGACATTCTCCTTCGCAGGATCACGCGTCTCCTTCCAGACGGCGTCCTTCGTGGTTACGCAGTCGACCTGGCGCTCGCAGTCACGGACAGTCGGGCCTGTCTGCCAGTGGCGGAAGGATCTTCTCAGATTTCGAGCGCGTCGCAAGGCTCGCCCTGAACCTTCGCAAGACGGTCTTCATCCCACTTTTCCCCCACTCTTCTCTACGACCCTCGCGGAGGCGCGGGGGCGCCTAGCCGAGGTCGCCCCGCTTTTGGGGGCGCTGGAAGTCGCCTCCACAGCAAAATACCTCGGGTACTTCATCGGTCCTGGGAGAGGTCAGTGCACTTGGGACGCCGCTCTCAGGAAATACCAGGACCGCGCGGAGATCTGGCGACCCTTGCACGTGGGCATGCTGAACACGATCGAAGCGTGCCGGATTTACGCGTCGTCTGTCCTCCTGTTCTGCGCGCAGCTTGACCCGTTGCCGCCGAATGTTGCCGAAGTCGAAAACAAGGTGCCAAGGTGTTGCGGCGTTTGTTTGTCGGGCCCGGGGATTGGATGCCTTCTGGATTACTCAAAAGCCTGACGCGGTCTGGCTTTCCCCGCGAGATTTTCGACGCCCAATCAGCGTCTTTTGCCGCTCGCGCAAGAGTCGCCCTGCATGGAAATTGCAAAAACAGCGGGCTTCAGGCAACGAGCAGGGCGCGAGCACTTCGGAGCCTTGTCACGGCCACCAACGACAACGCCGCCCGCGTCGTCGATGTTCACGAGTGGTACCAGAACAAGTTTCTCTTCTCGCTTGAGGACGCCGTCATTCGGACGCACGGAGCGGCCGCGGGCGAGCACGTCTTGCTGGACATCCAGCAGCCCGAGCACGCGCGGGCGGGGTGGCAGGCCGCAACGGCGCGACTGCTCCGACCGGACTACACCCCCGCAACCTCAGTACATCTCCGGCGCAAGCTACACCAGTGGCAAGTTCGATTGCCGCCCGGGCACCGGGTGCCACGATGGGTATGGGTTCGCGTCACCCAGACCATCTCGGACTTCGTCGCGCCGAGAGTCATGGCTGCAGCAGTGCGGACCGCCTGAAATGGCTGGGTGGCCGCACGTTGATTTCAGGGCCGCTCCTCGTGCATCATGGGTTGCGCCGGAGAGGACGCGATTGAGCATTGCGCGTTCTGCCGCTCCTACCATGGTTGCTGCTCGCGGCACCTGGGCCTCCGGCGCCCGTCGATGGAGCGCGCTCTGGAGGACTTCGTCGGCATCGACTGGTCCTCGCTGACCTCGCGGGGCAACCCGTCGTTGACGGAGGCGGAGAGGAGCGCTTTGAGGGCGATTTCCATTTACGCCTGGCACATGACGCACGCGCACGTCCGCCGCGGACACATGGTGGCCGAGGCCGCGAACGCTTTCCGAGGCTACCTTCGCGAGGCCACGCGGCGCCACCCGAGGTCCACGGAGCTGATAGTGAGGGCTTTCGCCGCGCGGGGCGCGCGGACAACTAGAGGCTGATTCCCAGCGTGTTCTGTCTCAGGTTGCCATGTTCTCCCCCCTTTTCCTTCCTCGGCCTCCGCCTCTTCCTCTGCTTGATCCCCCCCCCCCCGCGCCAATTCGCTTGCGCCGGCGGTCGCGCGGCGGCCGCGCTCCCTAGGAGAGGCGGGTGGATGATTTTTAGTTCGGTTCACTTCATCAATGCTTTAGTTTATCGTGCCACGTCCGTCCGTACGATTCTCGAAGGCATGTTCCCTTTGCCTTGGCGATGGGGTCGCCTCGGCTCTTGACGTTTATCTCTTTCGTCCTCCCCTCCTCTCTTGTCTCATGTTGTGTTGGGATGCAGCCCCTTGGAGGTCAAATTCAGCTTTGGCGCTGGTAGATCCGTTAAAAGCTGGCATAAGTTGGCGCGCCCGGTCTGGGCTTAATGTAGTTCAATATGGTTCCATCCCGGGCTTACTCCTTGGTTTCATTTGGCCCAATCCGGCACAATGGTCTTTGAATCGGGCGGAATCGTTTTTGATCGTTCTTGCGAAGACCCCCCAGGAGGAGCTGCTTGCTCCCTGCGGCACGTTCGCGCCGCGTTGACGCGGCGGCGACCCCGCTGCAGGCATTCAAGGTCGAAAGCAGCCAGTGGGCCAGGAACGACCACTATGGAACGACCTGTCGATCGAAAGGCCGCCGCTCGGTCAAGGTTGAACGATGCCGCGCGGTATCAGAGACCAACGCCGCCGTCATCGCGACGCGAAAATGCCGTTGTTTTCCGTTTAACCCGCATCCGCAGCAGGAGCAGCAGCAGCAGCAACAGCTGCAGCAGCCAGGGTGGGATGCGCCGAACTCCTCCTGTCGCCTTCGAACCCCCGCCTCCTGAGGCGCGCGCCTGCTGCGGGCACTTTCGTGCCACCCGCAGGACGGGCAGCCTCCACGTTCCTCGCTCCCGGTCCTCCTCCTCCTCCTCCTCCTCCTCCTCCTCCTCCTCCTCATCCTCATCCTCTTCCTCTTCCTTGTTCCTCCTTCCTCCTCCTCCTCCTCCTCCTCCTCCTCCTCCTCGTCCTCGTCCTCCTCTTATTCAATCCTCCTTCTCCCTTCATCGTCCTTCCTCGCTCCTCCTCGTTTTCCTCCTCCTCCTCTCCCGTCTCTTCCTCCTCCTCCTCTTCCTCCTCCTCGCTTTTCCTCCTCCTCGTCCTCTTCGCCTCCTCCTCCTCCTCCTCCTCGTCCTCCTCCTCTTCCTGATTCACCCTGATCCTCCCCCCGTTATTATTCCTCCCCCGTATCCCTCCTTTTCCACATCGCTACCCTCCTCCTCCTCCTCCTCCTCCTCCTCCCTCCTCCTCCTCCTCCTCCTCCTCCTCCTCCTCCTCCTCCCCGCTCTTCCTCCTCCTCCCTTCTCCCTCCTTCCTCCTCCCTCCTTCCCTCCTTCACAAGAAGAAAAGATACTGGTACGGTCACCCTCCCCTCGTCGTCATGATTGGATGTGTTTCGAATTCCTGAGCGGAATCCACCCCGGGAGAGTTCCACGGAGTAGCGGTATCGGTATGTTTCCCAAGTTGTGTTTGCACCTGGGATTTTGATTCATTGGTTGACGCCGCACCGCCGACCCCTTGGGGCGGCAGTAAGAGTGAAAAACGGAGTTTGCGAAACGATTTCTGGGGAATCTTGGGGTTTCAGCTTCTTGGGATTTCGTCGGGGGCGGTTGGCGGAACGCCGCTCTGCTCTTGGGCTTCTCTGGGCTCTCCTGGCAGCACGTTTGATGTCTCCTGGGAGCCGTTTTGAGGCCTCTGGGAGCCTCTTTTGGGCCTCTCGGGGGCTTCGTGGGAGCCTCTTGGGGGCATATTGGTGGGGCCGAGTGCTCAAAATGTTCATTCGGGTTCCCCCTCTGGGCCTCCTCTTGGGGCCCCCTCCTGGGTCGTTTTGGGGGCTTCTGGGGCCGTTCTGGGGCCCTCTTGGGCCGTCTTGGAGCCCTCTTGGGGGCCTTTTGGGCTATCTTGGGTCGATCTTTAAGGCTTCTCGGGCTGTTGTGGGCCTCGTGAAAGCCCAAGAAGCGAATGTGCTAAACATCTACGTTTTCCCTAGGGACTGGGACGACTGTTGCTTCTGGAGGGCCTTTTGGGACGCCTCTTGGTGGCTTTGGGGGGCGTCTTGGGGGCCTCTGGGACCGTCTGGAGGCGATCTTGGGCGTCTTGGAGCGATCTTTCGGTGACTCGTAGCTCTCTTGGACCGTCCGGGAGGCCTTTTGGGGCCCTCTTGGCCCGCTTTGGGGCCCCCTGAGGCTCCAAGGGTGCGGCCGGCACCTTTGCCCCCCCCACCCCCACCCCCTCCAAACAGGCCAAACCAGGCTCCTGGGGGAGGGGTTTGGAGAGGTGGGAGCATCTCACACGCCGTGACCCCAAGGGGTCGGCGGATTTCTCTTCTGAGGAGCTGGCCCCAGTGTTACCCCGGCGGCCCCGTTCCCGACCGTCGACGCCTCCCCGTCGCAACCCTCCCAGTTGCATTACAATCGTATTCGAATGCAGCTGCATCGCATTACATTGCAATCGCATGACATTGCATTGCGTTGCATCGCATTACACTGCATCGAATTTCAATACAATGCAGTCGCACTTTTT
This sequence comes from Prorocentrum cordatum, assembly GCA_963575745.1. Lineage (NCBI taxonomy): Eukaryota > Dinophyceae > Prorocentrales > Prorocentraceae > Prorocentrum > Prorocentrum cordatum. The sequence goes on from CAUYUJ010022526.1 coordinate 601,332, forward strand.
TGCATTGCTTTGAATTGCATTGCATTTAGTCGCATTGATTTACACTGCATTGTACTGGATTGCGTTGCATTGTTTTGCATTGCTTTGCATTGCCCTGCTTTGCCTTGCTTTGCATTGCTGTGCCTTGCGTTGCATCGCATGTCCATTGCTCGCATTGCTTTGCACTGAGTTGCACCACACAGATTGCACCACATACATTGCACAACATTGATTGCACCACCTAGATTGCACCGCATAGACTGCACGAAATTATTGTTTTTGATCCACGCTGGCTAACATGTTTGTTTCCTCACTCCCATTCCCTCCTCTCAGGGTCCCGATCGATCTGGCTCGATGTCGATGTTGGCCAGCCTGGTCGGATTCGGATAGTTATCTCATCGATCCTGTGCGGCCCGATGCTTGCATGGTGCTGCTGTTCATCTTGGCGCAGTCGATCTGATTCGGTTTCGACTCCATGTCGGTCCGACGCACGTTCCAATATTACCCGGTTTGTCAGTTCGATATATATTGATCTTGCCTCTTGCTTCCCTCCCTCCCTCTCCTCCTCCTCCTCCTCCTCCTCCTTTATTTGCTTTCCTTGTGAATTGTTCCTACGTGTCGCACCCCCCGACGAGTTGGTAGGGCGAGCCGGGCGTTTCGCCTGACACTTCCTCACCATTTCTGATAATGAAACTTGGAATGTGCAAGAGCTTCTCGGATGGAGGGCGGGTCGTTTTCAAAATGTTGTTTTCTCTCTAGGGCCGCGCTCATTCGTTTCAAGATTTCCAGCCGTCTCAAAGATGGAGGGCGGGGCATTTTCAAAGCGCGGTTCTCGCCTTAGCGCAGCGCACATTCGTCTGAAAACTTTGCAGCATGTTCACGGATGGAGGACGGGCGGGTTTCAAAGTGTTGTTTTCGCTTTAGAGTTGCGCGCATTCTCTTCAAATGTTTGCAACAATTTCGAGGATGAGTGGCGGTTGTTTTTTCAAGATGTGGCTCTGGCCCTAGCGCCGCGCACATTCGTGTTGACAGTTGGCGACAGTTTCAAGGGTTCGCATGGTACAAGTCCCAGGATTTACTTTTTCCTTCTGGTTGTCAGGACCCAACATTCACGTTTATTCTCGGTGCTGAAGTCCCGCGAATGACATTCTGGTACAATTGTGGACTGTCAGGACGCAACAGTCACGTTGATTCGCGATTCTGATGAGGATTCTCGGACGGAAGTCTTCCAACGGGGCTCTTCCCGAAATGATAATCAGTTCTTGCAGCGACTCGTGAAGAGGGTACTTGCAGGGAGGGTTTCTTGCAACCTCGCTGGTGCTTCCCTGGGCTTGCACTGATTCTTCCCCTCCTCCTCCTCCTCCTCCTCCTCTTCGTTTGACGTTGGCCATACAGAAACATAGAGGCGGTGGCGTTCTTCTTCTTCTTCTTCTCCTCCTCCTCCTCCTACTCCTCCCACCTCGGCCTCAGCATCCCTACTTCGCCCCCTTTCAGCATGAAGGAAACAGAGGTCCTGGGGGTAGACGGATTTGGAAGGGCTTGGCGCGGAGGCAAGAGCCAGTCCCAGGAAGAACCCTCGCGGTTCAGGGTCCGTGTGGGCCAGGTCTCCTTTCCTTCGTGCTAATCTTTAGGAGAACGAAGAATGACATAAACATACAAACTCGGATGTCCGCGCGGATTTCTCGGATCGGCGCTGGGGCCCCCTGGCGGCGGCTCCGGAGCCGCCCCTGGCGCGCTCCGCGCGCCAGGGATGGGTCCAGCGCCGATCCGAGGAATCCGCGCGGACCTCCGAGTTTTTATGTTTATGCCATTTTTCGTTTCCCTCATCTTTGTCACTGCTCCCTCGTCCCTCCCTCCACCAACCGCCTCCTCCTTTTCCTGGCCATCACCTCGGTACCTCAGCGTCGGCGCTGGCACGCCCTTGGTCGACAGCCCGTCCTGCTCCCGTTGAGTCTTATCTGGTTTGGCGTAATCCTGGACTGCATGCGGCCCAATATTTTTTACTGGCCACCTTAAGCGGCAGGGGGCAAACAGAACTGCCCACTAGACAGCTGCCTCCTCCCGCGATGCCTCCTGCACGTTGGCCCGTAGGGGGCCGTGCAATTGCTAGCGGGAGGAGGCAAACATAACTGCCCTACAGACAGCTGGACGGGGAAAGGACTGCTGACGATGCCACCATCACTAGCGAGTCCATCAGGCGCCTCAAAGCGACAGACGCCGAGACGGGGATCTGCACTCTACCTACCACTCCACCTACGCCATCGCCTACGCCCATGCCTACACCTTCGCCTACGCCCACTCCGACGCCAGCACAGACCCCAGCACCGACGACACTGAGCAGCACCGCAGAGAGGGCGAGGGTGTATGAGGAGGCTAACGCCTATCTGAGCCACGCCGAGCCTCTTTTCCTTGGGCTAGCTCGCGACAGGCGCGAGGAGCCCTGCACTCCTGCTCGAGGTCGGCTCGAGAGGAACAGTAGCCACCCTCCACCAACCTCCCACTGCCCCCCGCCCCCGAGCTCTGCTGCTGCCTCCATGCCGTCTACTCCTCCTCCTCCTCCTCCTCCTCCTCCTCCTCCGTCTCGAAGCGATCGACCTTCCTTGCTTACAGCGCAGGGGAGAGGTCGGAGTCGCGGGCGAGGTCGTGGAAGGGGTCGCGCTTCGAGGTAGAGCTGGGCGCGGGCTCTCCGTATCCACGCAGAGCCGCTCGCACCACGCGAGCGGCGCCTTAATTGCACCGCTTTCGGGCGAGCACCGTCCAGGCCCCATCCGTTTTTTTGCGGGATTCTTGAATCTTAAGGTGCTTCGGACATTCGGTGTGAGTGTGTGTGTGGCCACCTTAATGACCTTTTAATATTTTTTATGGAGAGTCCCCTCGAGCTGCCTCCTGACACCCCTGTTCTCTTCCACATCGTTGGGGGGTCTCCAAGGGGAGGGTGGAAACGAGGGGGTGTGGATACCATGGCCGGGGCCATTGTGTCTGCTCGGATCTCATTGTCATGTCGCCATGCTCTTCTTTCAGCGCCCCCCCGAGCCCCCCTCGTCTGCACACGCGCCTCGGGCCACGCTTTGCGAACCCCCTCTCGGGCGCCCCCGATCTCATCGTCCTCCCTCCCTCCTCCCGCCCTCTTCGCGCCCGTCGTCGTTGCTCCAGGGGGGAAGGCGGGAGGCGTAGGGGCGGGGGCGGGCGGGACCGCCCGAGAGGAAGAGGAGGAGGAGGAGGAAGAGGAGGAGGAGGAGGGGGAGGAGGAGGGGGAGGAGGAGTTGGAGAGCTCGTCGCCCTGAGGAGGAGGAGGAGGAGGAGGAGGAGGAGGAGGAAGAGTGGAGGAAGAGCAGGACAGGGGCGGAGGAGGGGCATGACGGGGGCGAAGGAGGAGCGGAGGAGGAGGAGGTGGAGCAGGAGGAGGTGGAGGAGTAGCACAAAGAGGCAAGCGAGGAAGCAAAGAGCCCCCAACTTCTTCTCGCTGCGACGAAAACATCACCACGAGAGGTTTCGACCCAGTGTCATCCTGCGGGGGCCCTCGCCACCAGCCCCCGAGACCGCCAACAAAACGGCCCAGGAGAAACACCTCGTCCCGCAGGAGGGATCTAGATCGGTTCGGGGGGCCCATGGCGACAGAAATCGTGACGCTGAAGTCCCGGGGAGGGGCAGGATCAAGAGGAGGAGGAGGAGGAGGACGACGACGAGGAGGAGTACGAGGACGAGGACGAGGACGAGGACGAGGGCGAGAGAGGTGTTGCATACTCTTGAAACTCTGCTGCTCCCAACCGTCTCGCATATCATAGTGCTCGCCGATGCGCGTTGCCGCAGTACAAAGGCCTGACCTTGTTGTTTATGGAACGCTGCGCTCCGAGTGTTTTTGTTTCGAGTTGTTGCCACCATTGTGGGAGTTAGGGGGCGAACCCGGATGGATGCCCACATTCCTTTATTCCACGAAGACCGTTCGGAACGATGCTCCCGTTTTCCTGCAGGCCCCACCTCGGTCCCTACCCCGTTTTCTACGTCCCTCCCGGGAGGAGGAGCGCCCTCGGTCGTCCCGCCCCCACCATTGCTCCTCCATTCCTTTTCCTTATAAATCATTTCTCCCGGTCTCACCCCGAGGCTAATTTTTTAGGGCGCACGGGGCGTTTCGCCTGAGACCTCCTCACCATTTATGAATTGGAGGCTTGAGAACTGGCAACAGTTTCACATATTGATTGCGAGTGGTTTTCAAACTGTGGCTCTCGCCTTAGCTCCGCGCACGTTCGTTTTAAACATGTGCAAGGGTTTCATGGATTGGTGTTCAAAATATGGCTTTCGCTTTAGCGCCGCGAGCATTCGTTTTGAACATTTGCAAGAGGTTCACGGATTGAGGGCGGGTTGTTTTCAAAATGTGGATATCGTTTTATCGTCTCGCACTTACGTTTGGAACACCCGCAAGAGCTTCACGGATTCCCATGATCAGCGTACCAGAAATGGCGTTTTAGAAGGATTAAGGGCTATGCGGGTGCAACAGTTATGTTGGTTCGTGGTGCTGAAGTCCCATGAATCGCGTTCTGGCGATTCCAGATCGCCAGGACGCAGCAGTCAGGTTGATCCGTGGCGTGGAAATCCCGAGCAGATTTTGTTGGCATGCTTCAAGGTCTTCAAACGGTTGTCTTCCAACGAGGCAGTTCCCTCAATGGAAATGAGCCGTTGTAGGGGCCTATGAAGAGGAAACTTGGGGGGAGGGGTAATTCCAACATCGTTGATGACTCTTGGAATTGCACTGGTCCTTCTCCTCCTCCTCATCCTACTTGTCCTCCTCCTCCTCGTCCTCCTACTCCTACTCCTCCTCCTCCTCCTCCTCCTCCTCCTCCTCCTCCTCATCATCATCATCATCATACTCGTCCTCCTCCTCCTCCTCCTCGTCCTCCTGCTCCTACTCTTCCTCCTCCTCCTCCTCCTCCTCCTCCTCCTCCTCCTCCTCCTCCTCCTCTTCCCCCAGGACCTGCACTTCGTGGTGCCGGCCGGCGCGCGCCCTGGGGACAGCGCGTGCATCGAGGCGGGGGTGGGGCGGGGCGAGGCCCGACGAGGTGGGCGCCGCTGGCCTGCGCGCGCCGCCCCCTGGAATCTCGACCTTCAGTCTTCGATCCTCCTCCTACCCCTCCTCCTCCTCCTCCTCCTCCTCCTCCTCCTCCTCCTCCCTCCTCCTCCTCCTCCTCTTGCTCCTTCTCCTCCTCCTCCACCACCTCCTCCTCCTCTTGCTCCTCCTCCTCCTCCTCCTCCTCTCCTCCTCCCCCTCTCCACTCCTCCTCCTCCTCCTCCTCCTTCTCCTCCTCCTCCTCCTCCTCCTCCTCCTCCTCCCCCTCCTCCTCCTCCTCCTCCTCCTCCTCCTCCTCCTCCTCCTTCCTCCTACTCCTCCCCTCAGGTTTGACGCTTCCGAACAAATACAGCATCGCGACATACCGCGACACTCCTCTCCTCGAAGACCAGTCAGCCACGCGCAGAGTGGGGTGCATTCAACCCGCATAGGAAGGATTATCGGTTTACCCAGGTTCGGGTATAGCCAGGACCTCGGTGAAGGGGAGCCGGTTAGTGATTGGACCCCGAAGCCCGAAAAATGGATTGGAATAATTATACCAGGTCTGCCGTAGCTGGTTTCCTTCGTGCGACGGCAGTTCCGGTTAGTGGAATGCGGCGGAGGGGGCGGCCCCGGGTACACATCATTAACCAGGTCCCACTAAATTCAGTCCCGCCAATGCCCGACAGGTTGCCCCTGCATCCTCTTCGGCCCATCCTTGGCCGCTTCCGCTGGCCGCGCCCCGTTCACAAAGTGTCGACATGGCCTTCCAAGGCCCTTGCATCCTCATCCAGGGTCCTTATTATAGGGGCTGACTGTAGGGAGGATGGGGGAAGGCTTCTTAGAAGCACCCCCGCTTCTTTGAAGGCGCGGGCCTCATCTTTACATACGAGGCCCGCGCCCTCCAAGAAGTTGTCTCGTTCTGCAAAGCCTTTCCCCCTCCCCCATGCCCCTTGTGTTAAGTCGGGCATGAGGAATATTCAAATGTAGTCAATGAATCGTCTGGGGACGATGGTTCAACTATTTTCGATTAGTTGTGAGTAAGCTCTGACTATTCTCCATTTTTCCACCAAGGTCGGCCTGTAGGAGGACATGCCCGACATAACCCTTGTGTGCGCCGCCACGACAAAACGGGAGGATCAACCACGCGTGCGATACAGGTGACCACTCTTCGGAGTGACCTCTTAGTGCAGGCCCGCAGGGATCCTCCCCAGCCCCTGCCGGCGCGCTGGGCTTTGTTCCCCCCTCGCGGCCGCAGCGGCCCCCTTGAAGCCACGCTTGCCAGGAGGCGTACCAGCGGCGCGCCGCCGCCGGGAGCCCGTCACCTGTCAGCGTGTCGTTCCTCCGCCTTGGCGTCTGGAGGCACCCAGCACCCGACGACGGTCCCAAGGCGCCCCCAGCACGGCCAAGAGGCCTCAAGAGCGCCCCAATGCGGTCCCTCCTGTCCGAATCACTCGCGTCCTCGGGACCTTTCCTGTGCCCTGGGCGAGCACCGTGCGGGCTGCGGGGCCGGCCCAGGGGGGCTTGCAGCGGGGTAGCTCGTCGGATTGGGGGGGGGGGGGCATCTCCCTGCAGGGAAGATGGCAGACTTGCGTGATATCCGACACCGAGCCAAACCTCCGAGTCGGGTTGAGATGATGGGCCTGTTTCCATTACCACCAGCATAAGTTGGAGGGGGGAAGGAGGTGGAGTATGAGGAGGAGGAGGAGGAGGAGGAGGAGGAGGAGGAGGAGGAGGAGGAGGAGGACCCCCTCCCCTTCCTACTTATGGTGGTGGTGGTGGTGGTGGTGGAAAACAAGCCCACCATGAGAGGATGACGCGGCGCGGCGATCGCGGCGGCCATGGATCGGGGCAAGTTTCTGTTGTCAAGGAGCGGCGTGCCTTTCCCCTGCCCCCCCGATCTCTGCGATGTAGGCGTGGTTCATAAGCAGTAAACAGCTAGCGACAGAGAGTTGTCAGTTCGTCCCACCATGGGCAGTCATGTTGTTTGGCTGGGGATCGATCGTATGCCACCAAGAAGTGGCACGCCGGCCCTTCCACTCACCCTGGCCAGTTCGCCTCTGATGTTTCTCGCCGCGGCGTCCTCATCATAGTTGTTTCGGGCACGTTTCTCGGGTCGGACGGATGGAAGTGATGGGGGAGCGGGGGTTTGAAATTTGCTGCCTGCAGCTGGTCTCTGCCCGGCCGTGGGGCGCCTCCCTCGGTACATGGGCGCCTCTGGCGCCCGAAGGCGCCAGAAATAGCAGCTACGCGAGCTGATTCGCTAACCCCACCCCTGTATCTTCTCCTACGTTCGTCCCACCCCAGTTGCAGCCCTCGCCAGCTCGCCCAGCCTTGGCCACTGCCACTCTCACTGAGTTTTCAGATCCGCTTCCTCCAGCGTCCCTGCACACCTGGGGAGTTCGGTCGGGGCCCGCGGCGCCCCGATCACAGTGCCCGCGCTGCTGGCAAGAGGCGTTGACGGCGCGGCCCCCAAATGTGAGAAGGGACCCGAAGTGCCCGCGAGGCGTCACGTGCCTTCAAGAGAGGCGTGAGGCGGAACCGCACGACGCCGAGATGGTTGCAAGAGGCCCATAAGGGTAAGTCGGGCCTGTCCCTTGCACAGGAGGAGTATTCAAACTAGTCAATCGTCAGGGGCATATTTTTTATTTGCATTATCATTATGGTTGAGTATTGTTTGAAGATGTTTCATGTTTCTTCAAATCCGCCTGTCGGAGGACATGCCCGACCGAACCATGAGGGCCCCAGGAAGCGCCCGAGACACCTCAAGGCCGGGTAAATTCACGATTGCGGAGGCCGCCCCGAACGGAGTCTTGGGCAAGTTCTCCATTGCAGAAGCCCGACCGTGCTTCCTGAAGACAGCGCGCCATGATGAGGCAGCACCTGGACGCAGCCACTGCTTGCACGATGCTGGGATCGCGCTGGCATCCCACCGGCGGACGCCTCTGTCTTAGGGCTCGAGCCCCTTCGGGTCGAGCCCGCGGCGCCCGAGCCCGCTCACACTCGCAGTCAAAACCGCACTCGCACGAACGTGCGGAGTCCCGCGCGGACCTCGCAGATCGGCGCGCGGAGCGCGCCAGGCCCCCCCCCCCCCTCCGCGGCGGGCGGCCCGCGCGCCAGCGGCGGCGCCAGAGACGCCATCGAGGGGGGGGGGGGCAGCGCCGCTCCAAGAGGTCTGCGCAGAGCTTCGACGGTTTGTCAAGGACAGGCCACAATGCCGTTCAGCGTGGTTTGGGCCCTGGATTTGTTATTCGTTTCGTTTTTCGTTGTTGCTTTCACGCCCCGCTTCGTCGTTCGCTTGCGGTTTGCACCAGCTTCGTTTTGAGCGTCCGTTCGACACGTTGGGCCTCGCTTCGTTATCCGTCGTCAACGCCATGCCGTTTTAGACATCCCTGTGGTCGGTCCCTGCACTTTGTGCTCGTGCGTTCCTTTCTTCCTCGGCCTGAGGGCTCCGGGCCCCGCGGCATGGCGCAGGCCAAGGAGGCGCCAACCTCGGCCGCTGGCGGCGCCCCGCAAGCCGGCCTCTCGCGGTTCGACCGCCTCCTGGCCGAGCTGAAGCGCGAGCACGAGGCTGCGGCGCGCCAGCTGCACGGCAACCCGTCGCAGCAGGCGACGGGCCCGTTTTCCACCACCAACCCCACAGGTTGGAGGGGGGAAAGAGGTGGAGGGTGAGGAGTCGGAGGAGGGGGACGGAGGAGGGGGACGGAGGAGGAGGAGGAGGAGGAGGAGGAGGAGGAGGACGAGGACGAGGACGAGGAAGAGGAGGAGGACCCCCTCCGCCTCCAATTTCCGGTGGTGGCGGTGGAAAACGAGCCCACCAGCAGGACCCCTGGGCAGAGGATGGGTTGCGGACGCTGGCGGGCCTGGCCGACGATGCGGCGTGCGGACCTCGGAGGAAGAAAAAGGTACCGACGCCGCTGCTCGTCCTGGAGATCCTTGTCAGAAGGCACCCCGGAAGAGGTCTGGGGAGTGACCGAGTAGCCCCAGATATGCCGTGGCTTGAGTCCTTCAACACTCAGGATGGAAAAAACACTCAGACACAATTGATCGCCGATTCCATGGGAAATTTGGGAAAATATGGGAAGTGGGGGGGAGGGACAAAAAACCCGAAAATGCAGGAAAACGTTGTGAATCCTGTTATTCGTGTGAATGTATTTGTGTGTCCCAGGGCCCTTCACACACGGGGCCTCTGGAAGTCCCGCCCCCTTCCGATGGGCCGTCTCTGGGCCAGCCCCGGGACCTGGCGAGGGCCCCCAGGTGGCCGAGAGGTGCCGGGAGCCGCCCGTCGTGGTTTTGGCGTTCACGGCGCGAGCAGGTCCGTGGGCGGCACCGGCCCCGTGTCTCTCGGAGGTTGATAGACCTCGTGGAACGGGGCGGGGGGGCGTCCCCCAGTACACATCACTAAACCAGGTCCCACTAAACCCTGTTCTGCCCACGCCCGAGAGGTATGACCCGAAAACCATGGGGCCGCAGCGGAGGGAGGAGGAGGACATTGACAGAGGGGGCAACGACAGAGGGCGCAACCAAAGCTCAGGGGGGACATATCGATCCCCGATCTCGGGGGTGCACAGACCTCCTACCCTGACACGTCGATCAAGGAATTGGCCGTTTTCGGTTCGCGAGAGCGCGTCGCGGCCGTCATTGTTGCGGTTCCAGGTCCGTCGGTTTCGGTCCCAGGCCGTTTTCACGAAGGGGAGGTGTACTAAAGGGAGGTTTGTCCACCGCCGAGTCTCAGTGGCGCGCTTGGGGGGGGAAGCGAGACGCCAGGAGGCCTCCTCAGAAGGCGGCGGGGCGCCTGAGAAGCCCTCGCGCCATGCCTGAGAAGCTTGGCTGCCGTGCCTCCAGGGAAGGCTCCGACAGCTTCTCGGAGGGCGGGGGGGACTTCCGAGCCTTAGACTTGGCATCGCTCGGACGTGTGTTTTTTCTCGGCGAGGACCATCGAGGACCATCCTGGACCATCGAGCAATTATTCACTGCGTGGAGCTCCCCATATGTGCATCTACTCGCATGGACCTGTCCGCCGTGAATGTCTAGGCGCAAGAGCTTTCGAATATTAACGGGCTTCAGTTGTGACGGTCTGGACATCAATCTAACTGCGAATGAATTGGAGTGTGAATGAGCCTCAGTAGTACGAGCGCGTCTCTGTGCATGAGCCTGGGGCCTCCTGGGGCCTCCTGAAACCTACTGGGGCTTCCTGGGGTCTCCAGGAGCCTCTTGGGACCTCCTGGGACCTCCTAGGAAGGTTTCGTGCCCCAGGAGAGGCGCAATCTATAGCAACAGACGTACATAAAACATTGCGGATTAGAGCCACAGAAGAAGGGCAATCTATAGGAACACGCGTAAAACACCAAGGACTCGTGCCCCAGGAGAGGCCCAATATATAGGAACATGAGTAAAACATTTAGGATTGTGTACACAGGAGAAGGACCATCTATAGAAACATACGTAGAACATCAAAGAATCGTGCTCCAGGTGAGGCCCAATCGATAGGAGCATACGTAAAACACATGGGATTGGAGCCACTCCTGTTGCCTTCTGAGGCCTCCTGCTCCTGGGGCCTCTCGGGGCCTCCTGTTGCCTTCCGAGGCCTCCTGGCGCTTCCTGTTGTCTCCTGGGGTCTCCTGTGGTTTCCTGAGGCCTTCTGGAGCTTCCTGGGCCTCCTGGAGCCTCTTGGGACATCCTGTGGCCTCTTGAGTCTTTCTGTGGCCTCCTGATGCCTCCTGGGACCTCATGTGGTCTCCTGGGGCCTCCTGGAGCCTGTTGGAGCCTCCTGTGGCATCCTGAGAAGAATCTGCGCCCACGAGCCTGGCCACCAAAACAAGCAAACCGATCGAGACATCCTCAAAATCTGGCCCACCTGGGGGGTGAAAATGAGCGCCTCGCTCGAGACATCCTCCAAATCTGCTCCGAAAGCGAAGGATGTTGAGCCCAGAAACAAGCAAACCGCCTGAGACATCCCCACAAAATGGCCGCGAACGAGCCCGTGCAACCACCCCTGGCGGCTCCCCTTAGGGCCACGAGCCTGGCCACCAAAACAAGCAAACCGATCGAGACATCCTCAAAATCTGGCCCACCTGGGGGGTGAAAATGAGCGCCTCGCTCGAGACATCCTCCAAATCTGCTCCGAAAGCGAAGGATGTTGAGCCCAGAAACAAGCAAACCGCCTGAGACATCCCCACAAAATGGCCGCGAACGGGCCCGTGCAAACACCCCTGGCGGCTCCCCTTAGGGGTGCTGAAACCAGCGCCCCGCCTGAGACATCCTCACAATCTGCTCTCCAAGCGAAGGATGTTGAGCCCGGAAACAGGCAAACCGCCTGAGACATCCCCACAAAATGGCCGCGAACGAACCCGTGCAATCACCCCTGGCGGCTCCTCTTAGGGGTGCTGAAACGAGCGCCCCGCCTGAGACATCCTCCAAATCTGATGTGTGTTGAGTAAGTCTAGTATGAGTAGGTCTGAGTATGAGTATGCCTGAGTATGAGTAAGTCTGTGTATGAGTAAGTCTGTGTATGAGTAAGCTGTGTATGAGTACGTCTGGGTGTGAGTAAGTCTGTGTATGAGTAAGTCTGTGTATGAGTATGTCTGAGTGTGAGTCAGTCTGAGTATGAGTAGGTCTGAGTATGAGTAAATCTGAGTATGAGTAAGTCTGTGTATGAGTAAGTCTGAGTATGAGCAAGTGTGAGTATGAGTAAGTCCGACAGGAGGGGAGGAGAAAAGAGGAGGAGGGAGGAGGAGGAGTAGGAGGCGTCCAAGTAATAACAAGAACCCCATCTTAGGATATGGGGAAAAAACACACGCACGAAACCGACAAATGCACGGGAAATGGACGTCCGAGCGACGGCAAGTAGAAGGCCCGCCCCCCCTCGCGTCCCCCCCCCCCCCCGCGCTCGCCCCCGATCCTCGGGACCGCCGCCTTCCGAGATGCTCGGAAGCCCCCCCGCCCTCCGAGAAGCTGCCTGAGCCTTCCCCAGAGGCACGACGGCTTCTGAGACGTTCCGCCGCCTTCTGTCGGGAGCGGAAAAGAGGGGGGTGATGACTAAGGGGGGGGTGGATATCATGGCGAGGGGCCATGATATCTCCCCAGATTTCATGGCGCCTCTTCTTATTTCATTACGTCCCTGGCCCGCCCGCTGGGCCGCGCACATGCCGCCGGTCATGATTTGCACCCCCCCTCTTGGACACCCCCCTCTTGGCCGCTCCCGATTCTGAGGAGGCCTCCTGGCGTCTCGCTTCCCCCCCCCGCGTTCGCCGCCGACCCTCAGGACCGGCCCCGAGCGCCCCCGCGCCGCCCGGCGTGCCGGAGGGCGGGCCGCCGAGCAGGCAGAGCTCCTGCGCCTCGGTGAGGCCGGCCTGGGCGGGCGAGGCCGGGCGGGAGCCGCGCGCGCCGGGGTCCGTCGGGAGCAGTGCAAGCGGGGGCCCCCAAGCGGGGTAGTGACCACACCGTGTGGTGGTGACTTTGAGGCCCATCACCTCCCTCCAGCGGCCTCCTCCTCCTCCTCCTCCTCCTCCTCCTCCTCCTCCTGCTCCTCGTCCTCCTCCTCCTCCTCCTCCTACTCCTCCTGCTCCCCCGCCTCCTCCTCCTCCTCCTCCTCCTCCTCCTCCTCCTCCTCCTCCTCCTCCTCCTTCGGGGGACTCGGTGAGAATTCGGGGTCACCGCACAGTCGGGTCGTTCTCCGAGGACGTCTCGGGCGACTGGGGCGTCCGAAGTCCCAACACCGTGCGTTGACGGGCCGTGCGGTGAGGTCTTAGGGGATTTCGAGGTCACCGCACGGTCTGTCACCGCACCGTTTCGGGACTCCAAAGTAGAGGGGGAATCTCCTCTCATGGCCTTCGATCCATTCCGCCATCGTGCCTCTAGGCCTCCTAGATGGGGTTGGAGCAGATGGGGTCGGAGAATCGCGCCGCATCGCCGCTGTATCGCCGATGCGGCTCGATGTGGAGCCAGATGTTCTCAGTGCCGGCGTCGCCGATGCATCGCCGACGTTGCCGATACATCGCCGGGTTGCCGATGCATCGCCGATGTATCGGCGACGTATCGGCGATGCGACGCGATCCTCCCACCCCATCTAGTCCGGCCCCATCTAAGAGTCTTCTAAGGGGGGATCTTATCTGATAGCCTTCGACCCATCCTGCCACCGTGCCTGGGCTGTGGGTCTGAAGCCTGTTGGATTTCGTTGGGACCTCGTGGGAGGCCTCTCGGGGCCTCTTTTGGGGCCTCTCTCCCACTCCCCTGCCCAGCGGCACTGTGGCGGATTGTTGGGGAGCGCAGAGTGTGTCTAAAGAGGCGTGTGTTCACAAGTGTGGGCGGGGCCACGCGGCACAACCTCTGTCAGGGTTGTTGTTCCCCGGCCGTTGTAGAAGACACAAGTGCCCCCTGCTCATGACACGCTCTGAACGAGTGCTGTCCAGGACTGCCCCCCAGCTTTGAACACGAGTGGCGAAAAGGGGCATTGTCGCGTAAGCTCCCCGCGTGAGGTCGCGCCTAAGCGCCCTCGGCTCCAATGTGGCGTGCCTTGCTGGCGACCCGCGCAAGCCGCGGCGTGAGGCCGCTGCGCAACCTCGCACAAGACCCCCTTGTTGATCGCCGCTTAATTGTCCAAAGCATGCCGATGTACAGCCCGGCGTATGGTGTTCCAACTCATTTCAGCCTTAACCACCAGCAGAAACATCGAGCACCAAGGAAGTACCGAAACTTGATGTTGTTTCACGTGTCGGGCCCAGTGAGGCGATGCTCGTTCGACACTGCTTCGATACTTTTTCTGGGTGTTCGAAATTATTCCTGGGATCTTGTCTGTAAGTACGATTCTAGGCCTCCCAGATGGGGTCGGAGTAGTTGGGGTCGGAGGATCGCGAGGCATCGCCGATGCATCGACGATGCGGCTCGATGCGGAGCCCGATTTCTCCACGAGCCCGATTTCTCCACGATGCGGCTCGATGCGGACGTCGCCGATGCATCGCCGAGGCATCGCCGATGCGTCGCCGACGTATCGGCGATGCGGCGCGATCCTTCGACCCCATCTACTCGGACCCCTTCAAGGAGGCCCCTGCAAGCACGATGGGAGCAGCATGAAGCCCGTCTTTGATACGAGCGGTTTTCGACACGTGTTCGGCCTCCTGGGGACAGGCCGGCTGCGCGCCTAAGAGGGGCCCCCTCGCCGGAGTGACCTTTGGCGCAAGCGGCGCGGGGCACACGGGGCGCCCGCCCGGCATTTTTGCGCCCCCCCCCTCCCCCTCCCCCCCCCCCCCCCCCCCCCCCCCCCCCCTCCCCCCCTCCCCCCCCTCCTTCCCCCCCCCTCCCCCCCCCCCCTCCCCCCCATCCCCCCTTCCCCCCCCCCTTCCCCCCCCCCCCCGGGGGCGCGCGGAGGCGACTCTGCCCCGCGGCACCAGAGAGAGTCGCGCGGCAAAGGCCACGCTGGCCCAGGTTCAAGCCGGGCACGTCCCTCTACAGGAGGAACATTCAGAGGCGGTCAACACACAGTCTGGGGGCGACTGTTCGACTGTGTTTGGCTATTTTTGGGTATGGTCTGCCTCTTTCTTCGGTGTTCTTCCGAAATCCGCCTGCAGGAGGACATGCCCGACCGAAGCCTAGGTTCCCCCTTGCGTGCAGCCGAATCGGCTGAGGGGGAGGTTTGCGCTGGTTCTCGGCAGCTTCCCAGCCCCAGGATGCTGCCCAGCGGCTGCGCCCCGTCGAGGGCGTTCCTGGGGCGCCCGGATCGTCCCGAACGGCCGCCGGAGAGCCGAGGTTCGGGCATAGCCAGGACCCCAGGTAAGGGGACCCGGTTAGCAGTATCGGGCTGGACGAAGGGGGGCGATTGGGAAAGGGGGGGGTGAGAAATGTGTTGCGTGCGGCTGGTTTCGGCCCCACCGAGGGGCCCACTCCTCGATACGTGGCCGCCTCCCGGCGCCGGGAGGCGCAGGGAAAATCAGCCCCGTGAGCTGATTCTCACCCCCCCCCTTCGCCTGGCCCGATAGTAGGGCCCTGGAGCCCTTGAATTGGCCAGAATCACTAAACCAGGTCTGTTTTTCTTGTTACGGCAATCCCAGTTAGTGGAACGGGGCGGGGGGGCGTCCCCCAGTACACATCACTAAACCAGGTCCCACTAAACCCAGTTCTGCCCACGTCCGAGAGGTATGACCCGAAAACCATGGGGCAAGAGCGGAGGGAGGAGGAGGGCATTGACAGAGAGGGCAACGACAGAGGGCGCAACCAAAGCTCAGGGGGGACATATCGATCCCCGATCTCGCGGGTGCACAGACCTCCTACCCTGACACGTCGATCAAGGAATTGGCCGTTTTCGGTTCGCGAGAGGTCGTCGCGGCCGTCATTTTTGCGGGTCGGTCTGTTGGTTTCGGTCCCAGGCCTTTTCCATTAAAGGGTGGTGTGCTAAAGGGAGGTTTGTCCACCGCCGACGATCGCCGATGCATCGCCGATAGGGGCATGATGGCCTGAACACGCCCAGGAGCGTGCGGATTTGTTGTCGGGGACATCGCCAGTCAATCGGCGACGCATCTCCGATTCTAGGTCGATGGTTCCCCCGCTGAGCCTGTCCCCCCGAAGAGGAAGAGGGACGGAGGAGAAGGAGGACGAGGAGGACGAGGAGTTGCCCCTCAGGTCCGCGGTCCGCGACCCATCGTGCGGGGTGGACTCCCAGGCGACGCAGGACATGGGGGACAGCATTCACAAGTCCTTCGGCAAGTCCCTCAGCAGGGCCTTCAGCAAGAACCTCGAGTCCCTCCACGATCGGATGACCCGCAGCAGCGAGATCTTCACCGGCGCGGAGGATACCAGAACCGAGAAGAGAAAGTATTGCTACGAGTTCGTTTCCAGCCCGACGTTCGAACTTGTCTGGTCGATCGTCATCCTCGCGAGCACTACGATGATGGCCGTAGAAGCGCAGTACGACGGCATAGACGCCTCTTACCGTCAAGACCTTGGGCGATACCCCGCGACCGAGCCTGCTAGTAAGGCGTGGCCGGGCGCCGACAAGGTGTTCGTGGCCGTCGATGTGATGTTCGGCGCACTGTTCACCCTGGAGCTGGTATGGCGCTTGGCCGTCCTCCAGAAGGAGCTACTGCTGGACGCATGGTCTTCACGGGCAATGTCAGGGGGGGAGAGAGCCAGCCACGCGCAGAGGGGGGCGGGGGGAGGGGGGAGGGCTTCTTAGAAGCACCCATGCTTCTTAGAAGCCACGGGCCTTCTCTATAGATGTAAGGCCGCCGCCTTCTAAGAAGCAGCCTCCTTCCTCCGCCTCCGCCTCCGCCTCCGCCTCCGCCTCCTCCTCCTCCTCCTCCTCCTCCTCCTCCTCCTCCTCCCTCCAACCCCTTGTGCGCGCCGCCAAGACAGGCTCTGGGGGGGGGGACACGTCGACCCTCAATCGCCCACCGGTCGCCGACGGGGGCCCGATGGCCCACCCCTCATCAGGAGGCTGCGGATTCGCCAGCGGGGGCCTATCGCCGATCTACCGGCGATGCATCGCATGCTCCAGCTCCGCTTGGCATCGCTCGGACGTGTGCATTTTCCCTCGGCTGGGGCCATCGAGAAGCATCCTCGACCATCGGGCCAACCAAACACGCACGAAACCGACAAATGCACAGGGAGGGGACGTCCGAGCGATGGCGAGTCCATGGCTCTCCTCCTGAGCCGGTCTCCCCTGGCGTTCCCCCTCAGGTCGTGGATCGACATTGCCGCGGTCATCTTCTGGTACGTCGAGCGGGTCTCGGACATGTTCTTGCCCGTAGACCCTAAGTTCATACGCGTCACGAGGCTCGTGAGGCTGTTGCGCTTCGTGAGAGTCATCAGGTCAGGGTCCGTCTCGATCCGATCAGAATCCTACGGGTCCGATGCGACCCGATGAAGCACGGGAGTTGTTGTGCATCTTGGCGCGGCCGACCCGATTCGATTTCGCCTTTGTTCCGATCGAGCCCGGTCCGATGCACAGTCCGATTCGGTCCGATCTCCCGGTTCGATGTTGACTGCTCCTACAGGTTCGTCAACGCATTCGAAAAATTGTACTTGATGGTGGCCTCGATCACCAGCAGCTTCTCCGCGCTGGCTTGGTCTGTAGCTCAGTGGGTCGTTTATCTCCCATCACGTAGGCCTTGCCGATAGGGTTCTTATTTTTTGGAAGAGCCGTTCTGGCCCTGGCAGGCCTTCCTCGGGGTTGCTTGGCTGCACGGCTTTCTTCGGGTAGCCCAGTTGCCTGGCTTTCCCCGTGCTGCCCTGCCCTCCTCGGGTTGCCCAGTTGGCTGGTTGCACAGTTGCCGAGTTCCCGGGTTGCCCAGTGCCCGATTGCCCGGTTGTTTTGATTGCCAGGGTTGCCGGGTTGCAAGGTTGCCCAGGTTGTTTGGTTGTCCAGTTGCCGAGCAGTTCAATGCAAAGCGATTCCAATCAAAGCAATGCCAAGTCATGTATAGGGTTGCCCAGCAGTGCTTAGCAGTGCCAGGCAATGCAAAGCAATCCCAAGCAATGCCAGGCAATGTCAAGCAATGCCACCCAATGTAAAGTAAAGCAATGCCAAGCAAAGCAATGCAAAGCAATATCAGGCATTGCCAGGCAATGCCAATACATGTAAACAGAAGTAAGGCCAAGCCAAGCGAAGCAAAGCAATGCGAAGCAATCCAAACTAATGCGAAGCAATCGAAAGCAATTCCAAGCAACGCTAAACAATGTAAAGCAAAGTCCAGCAAATCAACCCAACTCGGTTCCGAAAATCTTGCACTTGACCGGAGAAATGAAAGGGTGTTTGCAGGAGCGTGCAATCAAATTGCGCCAACATCGAAACGGCGAAGGACGGCGGGCCAACCAGAAAACAAACGGCGACGGAAGTAGAACAAACACGAAAAGCACAATACATGGATTTGTCGTTTCCAGGGTCCGCTAAGGTCTGCAGGAATGTTGTTCTTAGTCGAGATGGTATTTGCGCTGTTGCTCAACATCTTGCTCGAGAGCTTCTGGACCAACACCGACAACCCCATGGAAGACCGCCAGGCTGTATTTCAGCTTTACGGGACCTTCAGCAAGTCATTGTTGAGCATGTTCGAAATGTTGCTTGGCAATTGGTACGGCATTACCCGCGAGCTCGTCAAGGTCAGTGAATGGTATTTGATCTTCGGCGTGGGGCACCAGCTAGCACTCGGCTTCGCCGTGATCGAGGTGCGTTGTTCTCACACAGTACATATGTTAAACATGTTTTTACATCTTACATGTTACATATTACAGCCATGATGACGTTCTTACATATTTCCCCTTGTGGCCGAGGTGATGACAGGTGTGTTCCTTCACGAGACGTTCCATGTGCTGTCGATGGACGACAGCATCATGGCGAACGAAACGAAACGTGCGATCAAGAGCAATACCGAGAAGATGAAGGTGTTCTTCCAAAACGCGGACGTCAATGGCGACGGGTTTCTCGACAAGGAGGAGCTCGAGAAGGTGTTACAGCGGGAGAAGGTACAGGAGTGGCTCACTGCAATGGGGCTTGAGATCCACGACATGGTCAGCGCGTTCACGATCATGGACAAGAATGGCGACGGCCAGCTCAGCACCGAGGAGTTCGTGGAGGGGGCCTGGAATCTGAAGGGCCAGGCGAGGGCCATCGAAGTGGCGATGATACGGAGCATTCTGGAAGAGATACGGATCGGGTGTTGCTAGAAATGCCCTTTGCCCAAGGTGCCCCCAGGATTTCCAAGGAAGCCCCCACGGTCTCCAGAGCACCCCTCACAAAGTTCAGAGGACCCCGGGGACTCCACAATTGCGTTAAAGGCTGGCGGCACCTTGGGCCATGGGCACTTGTAGCAACTCCCGAAAGGAGCAAGATTGAGGAGCGGGGTCTGGGTGAGCCCAGACACTTGAACGCAATCCAGCTGAAGTGACGCCATCCGTTGTTTGTGTTGTTCTGGCCTCAATATTCCCTGCCTCCTTCTCTTTTTATCCTGTGCGTCCGTATCCCAGGACCCATCATAATGCAGATGTTTTTCAAGAATTGTTTGCGCCAGGTCATTGTTGGCTTTGTCGTGTTTTCCAGACATTCTCGAGGGAGGCCCAGTGCTAAATGGCTTCAGGCTTCAGGGTCATTATTGTGCTGCCGTTTCTAAACTGCTGCGTTTTGACGGCATGTCCAGTCAAGTTACCACGCGTACCCGCTGAGAAATTGTGGCTAGGTTCTAGCCGCCGCATCTTCAAGCGTGGGTGTGGGGCTGCTGGACTGCTGGTGGTGAGTGACTTCCACCTGCAGGCGATGAGTTATTAGGCTACTGTTCTCCTCTTTGCGCCGCGGGCTCAGCGAGCTGGCTGTCGGCAGCTTGGCGAGGGTACACCCTGCTACTCTCTGTGCACTGCCCTCTGCCATTCAGCCGACCCTATTACCGAGTGCCCGCTGGCGGTCGGCAGACCGATTGGGATTGCAAGACTTGAAGCGCTCAATGCTATGGGAGTCGCTGGATGCATTAAGAGAAAGCTTGAGGCTGGCGTTGCAAAGATAGCGTGGGATGTGGCGCCGCTGGTCCGCTTGTTACGCGCCATCCCCACCTTGGGTATAGCGTGCACCGAAGAAGCCCTGGCAGGGGGGCAGCGTGTTCAGAAGGATCCCTCGCAGGGAAATCGCCTCACAGGGACAGCTTGCACGGCGGAGGCCTTCGTTTCGGGGATAGCGCGCTATTCGGATGTCGGTGTTGCGCGCTATCGTTTCGACGCCAACCGAGCGTATCCAGTTCCATGCGGAAGAACCGCGGCTGCGAACCAGCGCAGCAGAAAGGGGGGCACGCGACAGTTCAGCGCCATCTCTGAATCAGCGTGTGTCTGGCACAACCCCCTCGCCCGCTGCAGCTGTTTCCTCGTCCTTGCTATTTTCTCCTCCGCCATCCCCTTTTTCGTAACTTACCCGTCCCTTTTCGCAGTGTCCGTAGGGCGGGCCGGGCGTTTCGCCGGAGATCTCCTGCGCCATGTACGATTTTGAGGCTTGGACGTTGCCACAGCTTCACGGATGGAGGGCGGGCCGTTTTCAAAAAGTGTTTCTCGTTCCAGCGCCGCGCACGTTCAAAACGTTTCTCGTTTCAGCGATGTGTTCATTCGTCTTGACAGTTTGCGACCGCTCCACAGATGGAGGGCGGACCGTTTTCAAAAGTCTGTAGCTGTTCCATTGATAAAAGGCGAGTCGTTTTCAAAGCGTGGTTCCCACATTAGCGCATCGCATACGTTCTCCCAGGTTTGCAACACTTTCACGGAGGGACGGCCGTTTCTTGTTTTGAAATGTGGTTCTCGATTTAGCACCGCGCAACTTGGTTCTAAACGCTTGCAACATGTGCATGGAGTCCAGCGATTGTAGTCCCAAGATTGGTGTTCTGGAACAGTTTACGGTCTACGACTCTCAGGACGCATCAGTCACGTACGGTATTTTGGCATGGCTGAGGACTGCCAGAACACAACGGTCGCGTTGATTCGTGGCGTTGACGTCCCAGGAATAACGTTTTGGTTCCGTTGAGGATGTTCAAAAGGGTTGTCTTCCAATCGGGAATTTCCCCTCACTGAGCATTCACATCGTGCAGGGGTATATGTAGAAAACAACTTGCAGTGTGCATTGCAACGCCGTTGGCCCGTCTTGGGTTTACACTGGTATTCTCCCTCCTCCTCCTCATCATCATCGTCAGCATCATAATCATCAACATATGTTCAACATCATAATCCTCATCGGCTTCATCACCATCATCGGCATCGTCATCGTCATCGTCGTCATCAGCATCAGCTTAATACTAGTGCGCGGACGCGTTGCCTCAACATGGTCCGTAGCCTGTGTTGCTTGAGGTGGTTCACTGGATGCACATGCCAAACGACTTTTTGTTCAGATTGTTGACCCTCCTTTGGCAGTCGGTGGCTGAACCCATTCACGAGCGCCCTTCCTGCCAATGTCAGTGCGTGAGCTCCAACGAAAGAGAGTGCCCCGCGCCCGATCGCCTGGTTGCCCAGCAGCTCAAGGCCAGCATTGTCGCCGGCGGGACCACATCCCAAGTAAATTTCGTGGTGCAGTTCGGTTTCGTCTTGGTTGCCTTCGCGGGAGGAATTGCCGTCGGCCGGATCCTCCCCGTTCGTTTTGCTCCTCGATTGAGTGCAAGCCTGGAAAGAGAAAAAAAAAAAAACGGTTTCACAACACGACGACTTGTGGCATGTTCGCGTGTTGGTCGATCACGCGGCCGAGGCGCAGTGGATCATCTACACACCCGACGCGAACATTCACGAGGAGGACTCCGGACCGCTGAACGGAGACGTGACGGGTGTCCGTGCGTTTTGGTCCGACGGGAACATCCTGGTGAGATTGAAAAGGGTCAACGTTTACAACTTCGGCCAAAGGCTGGGAGCCGGACCGGGTAGCCGTTAGGGGGTCATGGAGGAGGCGGCAGACCCCGTCGCGGCATGGCGCTTGGCGGTGGCGATGGCGCCGCTGCTGGGTCTGATTGTTCACAGAGTTGGACGCCACCGTCGCCATCGGAAACGAATCTTTGGTTGCCCCAAATGCGGTCGTCGACAAGAGGGGGCTGGCGCGCTCTGGGGGAGAAATCCTGACAGTGGAGAGCGTCCCCCGTGCCACGGTCGATCGGTAGAAGCGAGCACGAGTTGGCGCCATCGACGCCAGAGTGATGACGGCGAAGTCCAACCCAGTGGGCGAGCGTTTCAGGCCGTGGGCCAGCGTCGCGGAAACGATCGGCGATTGTGCGATGGATCTGTGGCCCGCGAAGGGGCCACGGACGGCCATCTGGGTGGCCCGCTTCATGGCGCGCCGCAAACCTGGCCCAGAGGATTATCATCGGGCAGCAAGGATCAGCTAGACCTGTCGAACCTGGTGGCGATCGAGAATGTGGCGAGGCGATTGCAGATAGTCGAGTACCAGTGCGCCGAGAGGGTGCGAGATGGATAGCGCGGGGGCATTGCCGGAGCGGCCGCGGGGTCGCCGGCGAATCTATTCGAGGGGCGCCAGCACGTGAACCCCACCGCGCGACGCGCGCCAAGCTTGGTCGAGCACGCGAGCAAAGGGCTCGAGGGGGGGTCGCAGATCCAGAAGCAGGCCCGGGAAGCACGAAAAGGGCGAGCCCTCCTTCGCCAGCCCCCAGGCAACAGAGGCGGCGGCCGCGGCGGAGGCGACGAGTCACGAGCGCGCGCGAGGCTGGCGGAGACGGTTTCAACCGGCAGCCAGCAGCGCAGCGAGGCCTGTGACAGGCCCTGACAGACAGGCCGCCTGTCTGTCAGGGCGTTGAATTCGGGGCGACCGTCAAGTCGGCTACATTCGTCGGCGGGGCCTTGGGAGATTGAATTTCGGGTTGAAGCACTAAGCAGTCTCCCGGTCTCTCCTGAGCAGTGCGAGTAGGGTCAGTCACGACGCGGCGACCGCCCTCACTGAGATGCATCTTCGCGTAGCCTCTAGCCCCCCTGCGGGCGCTGCAGACTGTTCGGGCAAGGGTGGCTGGGGTCAATTCCGAGAGCGTTGCAGTGAGGTGGGCGCCCCCCCGCTGGAGTTCAGCCAGCCGAGGATTATTTGGCGGGCGTCAGCGGGGGGTGCGACTACTCCGGCGACTTATCGCGGAAAGCTCCCACGGGCGAGTCTCTGCCGTCGCTTTGGCCAGCGCGCGCGGCCCCCATCGACGCGCGTCAGCTCTTGGGCCCCAGCGGTCGCGAGGACGTCCAGGGGTGGATGAGCGCGCGCGCTGCCAAACACGGCTGGCGCGCAAAGTCTCGAAGTGGCGCGAGGAGGTCTGCCGCGACCCGGGGCTTCGCAGATCTGCTCGACGGCGCGCCCTTGTCCCGCAGATGATGCGCGCTCGGGGCATGGCAGTAGAATTTGCGGAGGGGGAGGGCGACGCTCGCGCTGATCTTTTCACTGCGCGAAGGAACCCTGTGGTCCGCAGGGCACGTTTTTCAGCCCTTGCTACGATGATGATGTTGGGACTATTTCGAAAGCCCCATCTTGCCACTAGCTTAAATCATTGATGTTTTCATATGTTCGACTGTGTTTCGTCAGTTTCAGGAGGAAGTGTAGTGTGTATATTACGTTTGCGCTGTTGTCATAAACTAATTCCCCCCCCCCCGTGGCCCCCCCGTCATTTATATTAGTTTTCCCTGATCGTCCTCTTCCTCCCCCTCCTCCTCCTCCTCCTCTTCCTCCTCTTCCTCCTCCTACTCCTCCGCGTCTTCCTCCTCCCCCCCCATCCCTCCGCTTCTTTTATATACCAGATATTCCCTGCACCCCCTGCACCCCCCCCCCCCCCCC
>CAUYUJ010022526.1:624707-632207 GCA_963575745.1 Prorocentrum cordatum
TCCTCCTCCCCCTGCTCCTCCTCCTTCTCACGACGAAGCTGGCCAGGCTCTGTGGGTGGTGACGGGCGC
This sequence comes from Prorocentrum cordatum, assembly GCA_963575745.1. Classification (NCBI taxonomy): domain Eukaryota; class Dinophyceae; order Prorocentrales; family Prorocentraceae; genus Prorocentrum; species Prorocentrum cordatum. The sequence goes on from CAUYUJ010022526.1 coordinate 624,777, forward strand.
GAAGTGGCCGAGAGTGGGGGCAATCCCCAGCGGGCATTGCTGAAAAGCAGTGGAGCGCGGGCGCTTCTCTGCTCGACGCCTTCGGCGCCCACGCTGCGGCGCTGCCGTCGTGGCCATCAGGGGGGCCCCCGGGGCGCCCGACACAGGTGCAGAAAAGGTGGGGGCAAGGCCAAGCAGCGAGCGCTGTGCAACACCGACAGCGGTCGCCGCTCGGGCAGGCGACGCGTGCCCCGCAGGGGACAACGCCCGCGGCGACACCGAGGGCGAGCCCCGATCAAGCGGGCAAGAACTGCTGCTGTGAGAGGCAACGATGGGGGGGGACTGGCAATGGGGGGGAACATCGAATTGGAATCGGCGACACATCGCCGATGGATCGGCAATAGGCCCCCGATCGTGAATCCGCAGTTTCCTGGGCAGGTTGGGGCTGCCGGGCCCCTATCGGCGATCAATGGGCGATTGGGGGTCGGTGCATCCCCCCTATGCCTATCCCCCTGTCGTTGCCCCTGGTGTTGGTCTAAAGGAACAATCGCATAAACATAGCTTTCGGGAAGACGTATGTATGACTCGGGTTCGGGGGACTCGGGTTGGCCCGACGGGGCCAGCATGATAACGACGTGACGCGATATGAAATTTGACGCGAGCTCCCGCTGCAAACATCCCACGAAGACTGGACCGTCAACATCCAGGACGCGCTCGTAAAAAAAACGAAGACCGGACCGTCAAAATCGAGGAGGGAGGGGAGGGGGAGGAGGAGGAGGAGGAGGAGGAGAGGAGGGAGGAGGAGGAGGAGGAGGAGGAGGAGGAGAGGAGGAGGAGGAGGAGGAGGAGGAGAGGAGGAGAGGAGGCGGAGGAGAGAGAGGGAGAGGAGGAGGAGGAGGAGAGGAGGAGGAGGAGGGAGGAGGAGGAGGAGAGGAGGAGGAGAGGAGGGAGGAGGGAGGAGGAGGAGAGGAGGGAGGATGGGAGGAGGAGAGGAGAGGGAGGGGAGGGAGGAGGTAGGAGGGGGAGAGGAGGGAGGAGGGAGAGGAGGAGAGAGGAGGGAGGAGGGAGGGAGGAGGGAGGAGGAGGAGGAGGGAGGAGGGATAGGGAGGAGGGAGGAGGGAGGAGGGAGGAGGGAGGAGGGAAGAGGGACGAGGGATGAGGGAGGTGGGAGGATGGAGGAGGGAGGAGGGAGGAGGGAACTCCGTAGCCATTTTGGCTCAATTTCCAACGTGGCTCCCGGCGTTGGAGCTTTTTCGCAGCCAAGGGGGCGGCTGAAGGCCCCCCTACTTTCAAGTCTCACATTTGTGCTCGTCCCCAGTTGCCTGCCAAGGCTGGGCGAGCCCGCTTCCTGGTGCCTCCAAGCGGCTCCCCGCGCTGTGCCTATGAGTTCTAAGGATGTGCTCTTGGGCCCGAAGAAGCCGCTCTGGGCATGCACCAAGTGCCATCGCTCAGGCAGCTGGGTGTCCCGCATCAAGTGCGCATGCGGCGCGGCCGCCCCGAGTGCTGTGCAGAAGAGTGCCAAGGCGGCTCATGAGAAGGCGGTCGCTGGTGGCGATAACGCAAGCAAGGCGCCGAAGGGCCAGTGGTCGGCTGGAGGTCCGCCCTCGCTTGACGCTACGCTCAAGAAGATCCTCGGGCGCCTGGAGGACTTGGGGAAACCGCCGTCAGCAGCCCCTCCATGGCGCTTGGAGCCCAACGAGTCGTCGATCCCGCCAGTTGTCGACGACCAAAAGGAGGCGAAGGAGAGGTTGGCCTTTTGGCAGAAGGCAGCGAGGCTGGCTGCTCACCAAGAGGACAGGGCCCACGCGGAGGAGCAGGCGGCCAAGATCCAGAACTCCATCAACGATGCCACGCCCGCGTACATCCAGCAGCACAGCATCACCACGCGCCTCGAGCGCGCCAGGGCCAACACTACGTCGTTGGAGGCCAAGCTCACCGTGGTCATGAAGGAGGTGGAAGAGGCGCGCAAGTTGCTCGATGAGCGCCTCAGCCATGCTCAGGAGGCCTTGGAGGACGCGCGTCGCCAGGTCGCAGCTCTCGAGCAGGAAGCCAAGGAGTGTTTCGCCAAATAGGTGGCCTACACTGAGGGGCCTGTGCTCAAGCTGGAGGAGCAGCAACTTGGCTCGGCCTCGGACGAGTTCAAGGCCTGGTTCCGTGCGCAAAAGGGTGACGAGGCGGGCGCCAAGCACCTCCAGGCCTTGCTCGGGATGCTGGAAGCCCAAGCGGTCGCTGCGCGCAACGCTACTGCTCCTCCTCCTCCTGTGCCAGATGATGACATGGAGATCGACGAGGAAGACGAGAGGACCTTCGCCGACGTATCCGACGAGGTTCGTGAGGCCAGAGAGCGAGCCGACAAAGTCCAGGGATAGCAAGTTAAACGAGCTCGCGCTCAGCTCAAGGAGGCCAGGAAGAATCTGCAGACGCACCTGCAGGCTGCTGCAACGAAGAGGCACAAGCGAGGGTGTCCTCTTCGCGGCTGTGGAGCTGGACGGCCACTACGACATGCTACCTGGAGGATGGCGTGTTACGGATTCCAGTACTACGAAGGATGAGTTTGGTGCTGTGCAGGTGTTCCCTGCAGGGACGAGGTTTTCTGTGCCCAGTGCCGGCAGCGCCAGTTGCGTGGCTCATCCCATTTTCTTGGGAGGAAAGGTCATCGACGCTGATTGGGGCGACTTGGGGTTTCAAGTACCAGCTCTCTGTCCAGACAAGACCTTCCAATATGCTCTGCGGGATCCCACACTCCACTCTACTTCCTCGTCCGCGGCGGCTCCCAGTGGATCGGTTACCACGTGTTCTGGGACATCCGCGTCGACAGGTGCCGCACTCTTGGCCCCTGAGAAGGCGGGGGGCCCGCGGCGGCAGCGGCGCCTGCGAGGCTTGGGTTCAGGGGGGCCCTGGGCGCCGCAGGAGCCCCCCCGCTGCGGGGAATCGGTGGAGGAGCCTCGTTGCGCCCCACATGAGCGAGCTCTTCCACCTGTGCTCCGAGTACCTCAGGAGGCAGGGTTGTGCGTGCCTGCTGCCCTGAGCTGCGTGCCCGAGGCAGCGCCCCGTGCTACCCCAGTGTCGTGGGCAGCATCGTCGGCTACGCCTCAGTCTGCACGGTGGTCTTCTGAGGCAGGAAGGGGCGTTCAATCTCAAGCTGGGGGTCCGAAGCGTTCGCGGACCAGGGCCAAGAGGGAAAATGTCACTTCGTGGGGGTTCTTTTTCTGTAGCGCCAACTGCTGGAGCTCCTGGGAGACGGTCCTGGAATGGAGGCTTGACAGGGGCCCCCGATGAGCCCAAGCCCCTGTTCTTTGCTGGCCAGGAAACCCGAGTGACGGACCCCGAAGCGATAGCTAAGCATGTGGGGTTTCTGCGAGGCAGGGGGGTTGCTGCTGACTGCTGCCCGGCTGTGCAGACGGGGGGCCACGTCCTCGCCAACTCTGCAGGTGTGCTGGCAGGGGGACTTCGCCACATCAACCACCTCGCGATCCTGCCCCAGGGGCTCAGGGAGATCCCAGAAGCCTCTGGAAGAGTTCTGGCGCGTCATGTCCAAGCTGTTGTTCCCAGGGGCCTTTTCTGTATTTCGGTCTACTTCCACCGGGGTATAGGGGTCTCGGGGGCTAATGCGGTGCTGCTGGCCTCTCTGGGCCGATATCTGGAGGGCCTGGCGGTGCCTTGGGTCATCGGGTGCGACGCCAACATGGGCCCGAGGGAAGAAGGATTCAGAGACTGGTGCTCCCGAGTCGGAGCTGCGGTGGCGGCGACTGATGTTGCCGCCTGCTCGGCAGGTGCTGGCGCCAACTTTTTTTCATTCTGTCGAAGGGCTTGCCGTCCTGCGTAGACAAGATCAGCGCGCTGCTAGATGCGCCGATCTCGCCCCGCTCGCCCGTTGAGCTCTGGTTGAAGGGGGTCTCGCTGGGCATCCCGATCCACCTCAGATGCACTTGGAAGAGGTTCCCCGCGCGGATGCCCGTTGGTTGCCTGGGAGCCCCTGAGTCCCGCCAATGGTCCTGGAGTGTAGGCGATATCGAAAGCTTAGACTTCGCTTCGTCTTGGGATGAGTGGGTCAACAGCTCGGAGCTGGAGCTCTGCAGAGCGTTTGGCCTGTGTGGGGCAAGCCGTAGAGGATGCATGGGAAACCTGAAGGTTTCAGCAGGACTACGATGGCCCTAGGGAGGTTTTCCGGAGGATGAAGTGGTTCTCCAACTCCTACCCCGCAGCTGAGTGCATGGCGTTCTTTAATTGCACTGCTGGGCAAGGCCTGTCTATGCGTCGAGAGCGACTTCGAGTCGCCTCCTTGGACTGAAATGCAGGCAGGCCTCCTTCGGCTAGACGAGTCACTGCTACAGCCTCAGTTGCTTGCCTTTGTTCCTTCGATCGCAGGTATGGCTGCGGCTATGTCGCCCACCGATGGCCGCGAGATCGGCCGCCCCCTCCCCGCTGCTTGCTCGACTCGCGAGCACCTCTCTGCCAAGACCTCGCGTGATAGATAGGCTAGGTGGATGGGGGTGCGCTAAGGGGGCGACCGCTAGCGGAGGCAAGGCAGCCCACGCCTACTCCAGAGACAAATTACTCCAGAGACAAGAACTTCGCCATGGTTCCCTCTGCCAAGGAGGGGTGGGGGCTCCAGGGGGGCGCTGCTGCTGACGCGCTAGTTGCTGAATGGAACTTGCATTGGCAGCGTCGTCGTTCTGGGCTTGCTGCGGCCCAAGTGGCCAAAGCTAAGGCAGCTACTCCGCCCCCGAGGCCGTCAGCTCAGAAGGTCAGGTGGGCCCTGGGGAAGTTCAAGCGTGATAGTAGCGTTGGTGTGGATTGTTGGATTCCCCGTTCCTGGAGTTGCTCTCCTGGAGACTACGTCGAGCGCCTCGTAGATGTGATGATGGCCTGGGGGCGGGGCCCCAGCAAGTTGCCCATGAGGTGCCCCGCGGTGATGGTTTTCCAAAGGAGATCCCGAGGGTTGTGGACTGCGCCCATTGGCCCTCGCACTATCCCTGTTCCGCTTCCGGGGGGGAGTGAGGCAAGGGGGGGGCCGAGCTTGGGAAATGGACCGCTGCTCTCCCTTCTTCTGGGGAGCCAGGGGCAAGGGGTGCGACCGAGCTGGCAGGCAACGTGCTATGCTAAATGAGTATGCTCGACAGAAGGGTTTCGACGTCTTTACGCAGTGCGCGGACCTAGAGACATTCTACGAGCCGGTGGCCCCTGGGATCCTGTTCGAAAAGGCAGAGAAAAGTGGATTCCATCCGGGGCTTACTCACTCTGCCATCTGCCTCTACACGGGGCCCCGTGTGCTAACGTTTGCAGGTGCTCGCTCGGGCTGTTTCGCCGTCGCAGGCGCCATCCTTGCTGGTTGCAGTCTCGCCGCGAGCTTCGCGAGGGTTGCATTATGCAGATTGCTGCGCGGACTGTCGACAGCGCCCCCTTCGATTCGCATCCGCAGTGTCGTGGATGACGTGTCGCTCCAGATGCTAGGCGCCGCCGGTTTCATCGTTGACAATTCGGGCGATGCTGGCAGGGAGCTCAAGAAGGATTCGACGCGCTTGAGCTCAGGATGTCGGGGAAGAAAACGCAGTTCATCGCTTCCTGCGAGGAGGTCTCAGATGGCCTCTCCAACGCTTGGAAGGACCTCCGCTTTTCGTGCAAGGTCTCTGTGAGGTCCCTGGGGTGTGACATCGTGGCCAGGAAGCCCAGGGGGAACCCCGCGGCGCTTAAAGGGCCCAGGAAGGCTGCTCGGAGGGGGCGCGAGCTCTGGAGGCTAAGGCTGCTGGGGCCAACGTTGCTGGGATCCACAGGGCTGGGCCCCAGGCTGGAGCTCTTTGGTCCAGCGCGGTTGCTGGGCTCAGTTGGCAGCAGATTCACCCTCTCAGAGTTAGCGCCTGCAGAAGTGTTGCTAAGAGCAAGTCTGGGGCCCTGACATCATTTAGGTTAAGATCGTATGCCTGTGGTGTCAAGATGGACCCCTACACCTTCTACCACGCCAACGTCATACAGCAGTGGGCAGGAGCTGTTTGGGATGGGTCGCTTTCGTTGGGCGTGGTCCAAATAGTGTTCCAGGCGGCCGCCGACGAAATGAGTAGGACGAAGACCCCGTGGGCGTCAGCTACCTCCCCTGCTCACGTGCTGCTGCTCACCTTGGCCGAGTTCGGCTGGGTACCTGCGCCTGCTAGATGCTTCCGCAAGGCCGATGGGGGGCTTGTGGATCTGCTTGCAGTGGCACCGCTTGTGGTCAGAGACTACGCGAAGGCGGATGCAGGTCTCAGGGCTGACGTAAATGCCCTCCGTCTACGGCCTCAGCTCAACAAAGTCTGGCGCCGTCCTGTGTTGTGGGGAGGGGCTCGTGCCATGATGGGAGGGGCCTCTAGTGACCTTTGGCGCCAACACCGCCAGAGCTGCGTGCGTAGTGCTTTTTCCCTGGGGGCCTGGGCCCACAAGGGGCTCTGGAAGCGCCGCGTCAGTGATGTGTCGTGCTGTCAGTTGTGCCACGGGGCCCCTGGTTCCCTTTCCCACCGACGGTTTGCACGCCCCGCTTTCGATTCGGGCAGGCGTGGGTTTCTCCCGAGGCAGGTGTCAGCGCCCGCTCGCGACGCTCAATGTTGGCAACAGGGACTTGAGAACTTTGCTGCTGGAGTTCCCCCTGATCCTGGAGAGCTGACGCCTCCGCCGCTGCGAGCCAACCAGTGTAGCATGGGTTGGTTTAGTAGTCCCACGAGTGGAAGGCTCTGGCCACATCTGTAGTGACGGGCCAGCTCTCGACCCCACTTCGACCAGGTTCCGTCTTGCGGGTTGGCCCCCGTGTATGGTGGGGCCCACGGGGGAGTTGCTATCTGCAGCTTATGGCGCTGTCGCAGCCGAAGCCGCCCCCCCAGCAACAAGCCAGGGACGGCGACGACTATGCGTATTTCATGCTAGCCAGCCTTGCCGAAGGAGATTTCCAGGTTTGGACTGACTGCGAGGGGGCCCTGGGTTGTGTGTGGGACCGTTGGCCCTCGGTTGGCTCTGGGCACCCGCGGGCCCACATCTGGGCCAGGGTCTGGCATGTTTCCGAAGATGGCCTGGCGGCCCACACAACCCTGGGCCACGCCGCTTTCAATGGCATTGTTGAGGGCCGCTCCACCGACTTCGAGCGGGAGGGGAACAAGCATGTGGATCGTTTCGCCAAGCTTGGAGCGGCCCAGCACCCGTCAGCCGACGCAGCCAGAGCGCAGCACGATGAGCTGGTCAGTTTGCAGAAGGCTGTGTGCATATGGGGAGGCCTCCAGGATGTCCTCATGTGCCAGATGGGGTTGGTCCGATTCCACGGGCTTCCCTGCGAAGGGCGACCTAGAGGACCCCCAGGGCCCAGATGGCAGGCATAAGCAGCGCCCGAAGCGGCGTCGGCTTAGGGCCGAGCGCGAAGGTTCCATGCGCGACTATTCTCACCTAGGCTGTCGCCAGGCGTTACTCAGCTTCCGTGTTCCCCTGCTCCTGGAA
>CAUYUJ010022526.1:634707-678166 GCA_963575745.1 Prorocentrum cordatum
ACTAAGAATAAGAATAATAATAGTAATAATAATAATACTAATACTAATAATAATAATAATAATAATAAGAAGTGGCACGTGTGTGCCCAGGCTCATACAACAAGCTGAAGGGGCGTTTGAAGCAGGAGTGACATTCAACAGCGAAGTCGCACTCGAGCGCAAGTGGGGTTGCCACACCTTGCGATGTGTGTACCAGGGCCCCCCAGGAAGCCTCAGGAGGCCCGACTTGGATACCAGAAGAGGCTCCAGGAGGCCCCAGGATTGTGAGTGTTGTGAGTGTGTGTGTGTGTGATGTGTGCTTTGTGTGGTGCGTGCTTTTTGCGTGTTGTCGGTGGTGTGTGTGTGTGTGTATGTTATGTTTGTCTAGCGTGTGATGTGTTGGGCGTGATTTGTGTCTCTGTGTGTGCATGTAGTTCTGAAGCCCCAGGAGGCCCCAGGAGGCCCCAGGCGGCCTCAGCAGGCCCAGGAGAACTCCAGGAGGCTCCGAGGCGGGGTCTGGGGTACCAGAAGGTCCAGAAAGCCCCAGGAGGCCCCAGGAGGTTCCAGGAGGCCCCCAGGAGGCTCCGAGGAGGGGTCTGGGGCTCGATTTTGGGAGGATGTCTCAGGCGAAACCGCCATTCTCTGAGAATCGGAGTCAAAATCATTGAAATTACCATGTGTTTTTGAAGGTTTTGTGATAACATGTTGGAAATCCTATGTGTTTTTGGACCCTGACGTCACGATCTGCGTGAGGGGTGCCACCGATTTTCAGAATTTCGAGGATGTCCCGAGCGAAACGGCCAGAAAAATCGCGAACGACGGACGCATTAATCGCCTCTGAGCTCTACTCCCTCGGAGAGGTGCGTATGATAATATTATTAATAATAATAATAATAAGAATAAGAATAAGAATAAGAATAATAATAATCAAAATCATAATCCGAAGAATAAGAAGAAGAATAATAAGAAGAATAATAATAATAATAATAATAATAATCAGAAGAAGAAGAAGAAGAAGAAGAAGAATAATAAGAATAATAAGAAGAAGAGGAGGAGGAGGAGGAGGAGGAGGAGGAGGAGGAGGAAGAGGAGGAAGGGAGAGTTGGAGTTGGAGTTTGAGGCAGGGAGGGAGGGAGGGCGGAGAGATGGCCCCCTCCTCCCCCATGGCCGCTCAGGAGGCCACGACGGCGACGTCGTGCGCGTGCCAGTGAGGCGCCTCTCGGGGGCGCCCGTTCGCCTCCGCGCGCGGCTTTCGCGCGCGCGCGCCTCGGGCCGCGCGGAGGGCCGGCCCCCCCCGCGCCCCCGCGCGCGGCGCTGGGCCTGGCTGTGCCGATCGGGCCGGACGAAAGGGTCAGAGCCTCGAATCATCAGGGGTTAGTCGGGTCAGGGCTAACTCGGGTTCGTTTTTCGGGAATCCGAACCAGAGTTGCCCCGGGCCCGAGTTACCCCGGATAATTCGGGCGTCCAGAGCCCCGAATCATCAGGGGTAACTCGGGTCAGGGCTAACTCGGGTTCGTTTTTCGGAAATCCGAACCCGAGTTACCCCGGGCCCGAGTTACCCCGGATAATTCGGGCGCCCCAAAGGGGGGGATTGGGAAAGGGGGGGTTACAACATTTGCTGCGTGCAGCTGGTTTCGGCCCCACCGAGGGGCCCATTCCTCGATGCAGGGTCGCCTCCGGCGCCGGGAGGCGCCAGCAGAATCAGCTACGTGGGCTGATTCTCAACTCCCCCCTTTGCTATCCCCCCCTTTCGCCCGACCCGAGCCGAGGCGGCTCTTCTCACGGCTCACGTCTCTCATCGAGATCAAGAGATCGGGTGCCCCCAAACGGAGTGGTGACCACACCATTCGGTGAGTCGGTGGGGAGTCGGGGTCACCGCACGGTTTTGGGGCTCGGGTCTTTCTCCGAGGGCGTCTCGGGCGACTGGGGCATCCTAGGTCCCAAAACCGTGCGTTGACGGACCGTGCGGTGAGGTCTTGGGGGGGTTCGAGGTCACCGCACGGTCTGTCACCGCACCGTTTCGGGACTCCAAAACAAAACCCCTAACCCTAATATCAGGATGAAGACGTGGTCTCACTGAGGTCCCCGCCTTCGCATTAGGGATAATTCATCTGGGCGGTTCAGTTCGATACATTTGCAGGGAACACACCCTATCCCTAAGGTTTTTGGCCCTCTTAACTTAGGTACAGTCAGGAACCTTGAAAAACACATATGGAACCCGTGCCCCCTCCAACCCGAAAGTTGTGACTTCGGGTTGGGTTGGGGTGGTCTGGTAGGTAGTCAACAAGGGGCTGGCGCGACGTGGTTGGGCATGTGAGATCTGGTGGATGGAGATGGGTACTGGAAGAGTGGTGACGAGGGCCGACAGCAGCTCCTTCCCATTTTGGACATGACTCGCTGTTGGTGTCGCAGGGGACGTTCTCCACATGAGGCGGGAAGTCGCCTGACCAGACAGCGGCCGCTGCTGGCTTTGGGCAACATGTGCTGTTGGGCATCGTACCCATTTTTTCCTATGCCCATCTCGGGCGTCCAAACGAGAGGCCCGGGGGGCTTCTGAGAAGACGGCAGGAGGTCTCTCAGAAGCCCTCTTGGCCTCCCAGGAGCGTTCTCAGAATCTCCGGGGCTGTCTTTATATATTCCCTGGACAAGAGATTCCCTGGTCCAGCTCTCTTCTCCCTTTTCCCCCAGCCCCCCTGAGGTTCCAGTATGAGTCACTATGATCCGTTCGATCCGATCGATTCCGGCCGACTCGATCCGGTTCGGTTATGATATTCCGACGATCGGACGCGTCTTGGTGCTTGCATGAGCGTTGCTCTGCATCCCCTTGCGGCCGATCGAGTCTGTGCCGATACAGCCCGATCCGGCGACACATTCCGATCCAGTCCGATTGCGAAGCGTTACAGCCAATGCCGCCAACCCTAAAGGGGGACGACAACGACGCCGCCGCTGTCGCCGCCGCCACCGCCGCAACCGGCGACGATGACGGCGACGACGGCGACGACGGGACGACGAAAAACAACATTCCGATCCGATCCGTTTTCCCAATTCTAGACGCTTCGCGTAATCCCACAAGCCTTGGCGGGATCAGAGGCGGGATTAGGCTGCCCGCAGACCATGGACGACCTCCGGTACATTGGGGGCGGGAAGGCAATCTCCAACCACCGACTTGACGAAAACATCCCTGCCTCCCCGGCCCCAGGTACACCATGGTTCCCCCCTGTCGTGCGCGATGAGCGCTTCAGCAGGCGACAGAAGGACGCCACCTACAACTGCGACGGGTGCTTTAGCGTCGGGCTGCACGGTGCAGCAGGCACCTGGGAAGACGACTACACCCGGGAACTACTCGCCCAGAACCGTGCGCAGGCGTACGCGGAGGGAAAGAACTGCAGATGGCTCTGCGAGCACTGCTGGGTCATCTCGCTGGAAAAGAAAGGGATTCCCCTCCCCGAGCCCGACCCCACGGAACGCAGCGGCAAAAAGTCCATGCAGTGGCTACTACAAGAGCACAAACGCAGGCTGGATGAGAATCGCGCGCAGAAAAGGGCCAAGACCCTTCCCTCTCTATCCAGGCTGCCGCTGGGGTTCGGGGTGCCATCGGACGCGGCAGCCTTGACTTCCCTCAAGGGACTCATCCTTCGTACGCCACGCCACTTCCGCCCAGCCAGCGCAGGCACCACGCTACCACCACACAGGCTCACAGACGGCAGGTTCGGCACCGAAGTGCACCTCACCAATTGCTACTCGGCCGCTTGCGACTTCTGCCCCCCTGCTAGAGTGGTCGCCGGGCGCACCTGCTTTGGGGTGTTTCATATGGCGCGCAGAGGCGGACGCAGACTGCAGTGATCGGACAGGTCTCCCATCGTGGGACGCAATGCCATCGTTGTGGATCTGGAGGCAGTGGAACGCCAGCTCGGCTTGCAGGAGGTGCCTGGTGCACATCTGGGACATTGCCCCCAGTGTCCTCGACCGTGTACTTGATCAATGCTCGAACGAGGTATACCTCGCCTCCCCCGCCAAGAGGCCTGCCATTAGCGAAATTTCGGAGGAATGGGGCATCTACGACATGTCAACTCATCTCTCCCCAATCAGTCCAGCGCCAGCCACTGGCTCCAGCCCACCAACGACAGCACCCGACAGCCAGCCAGAGCGCGCCCCGCGTCCGCAGGGAGATCCTGACGGCGGAGGTACCCACAGGTACACTCTACCGTCTCTCCCACCACCTAAGGCGCCCCCATCACCCACGTACTCCACCCGCCGTCTTGCTGGGGAGCAGTCGAGTGGCCCCGTTCGCGAGCTGGTCAAGTTTCTGATTGAGTGGAATCACATGGTCTACACCCTCTGGGCGGCCCACACGCAGCGTTGGGGCAGGGGAGTAGTGGGTGATGTGACCGACGAGTCGGGATGGTCTCTCGAGCACCTGGTGCGCTTCCTGGACTCCATCTACGGGGGCGAGATCCCCAGGAATGGTCACCCCCACTCATCCCCTGGGACGGGCAGAGGGCTGCAGCGGCCAATGTCATTGCGCATCTGGTGGAGAGGAACCTGAAGTACCAGGAGGCATGGCGGTCCTTTGCCGACAAACTCGACAACCAGAAAGGACAGTGCCCCCAGCGCCAGCCTTTGGAGACGCTAACCCACTTCCTATCACGAACGAAGGATGACCTCTCAGTAGGAAAAATAGAGATCCTTGCCGGCCAGCGCAAGGTTGGGGGGACCAGCGGCGAGGAGGATGAAGGATCCCCCGCAGCGGTCTGGCGCAGCAAGCCCCTGGCGGCTTCATGTGGTCTTCCCCCTGACTACGCCCCCCCCCAGCAACCCGCTGCACCGGCACAGTCGGGCGGAGAAATAGGGGGAGTGCCATCCCCGCACGGATGCGGAAGCGGCAGCGGCGAATGCGAAGTCGACTGGGACGAGTCCAACGAGGGATCGGATACAGAAGGACAGGCTCCGGGAACCCCACCAGACAGGACTGTCTCCACGACTGCCAGTCCCACACAACAGGCAGTCGAGGCCGACATCCCAGACCCAAGCGACAGTGAGGCTTCCTACAGTCCGCCAGTCCTATGGACCCATCCCCCGCAATGGGTCGACTCAACAGCCTGGGCGCCTTTCGCTAGTTCGTGCTCCCGTTCGCTCCAGGAAGATATCGGAGACGGCAGAAAGCTAAGGGGAGCCGGAAGCAAGTCAGAGCGCCGACCACCTTCTATTCCTGAGGACGCCGCACTTGATCGCGATGCCCGCCCGCCACTTAGCTCGCCTTGGCAGAATCGCAGCTCGGACCGAGGGCCTGGCCCCCAGGCAGCGCCCCTCCCACTCGAGCGCCCAGATTATCCCTTGGGCGGGCTCCCCATGTACTTGAAGCCAATCTACGAGGCTGGTGCTAAAGTGGGCGAACCAGCCCCAGATAATATCATCAGACTGCAGAAGACGCTGGGGGGCGCATTCAATGGGATCTGGACCGCCTGGGCCCGTGAGGCAGGCAGCAGGCGCGGGGTCCCGTGGGTCAACGTCAAATCCGACCCCAAGAGGAACGCGGCACAGCTATGCGAAGACTTCCTTCTGGCATGGGAACTAGCAGGCTACAATGCCTACAAGATGGGCGTCGAGCACCGGCTCCACGTAGAATGGCCAACAGTCATGGAAAAGCATCGCCGGCTGTTACAACGCGACACCAGGGCGCGCGCCCCCAAGGGCCGCAGTGGAGACGGCCGCCCGTACCCATGGGCCGTCAGCAGCAATGTCGCGCCAGTCCCCCCCTCAGTGCCCGACGGGGGCAGAGACGCCACGCAAGCAACCGCCCCTGGCGAGCCCAGTGGAGATGTCCGGCGGTGCCCATGGAGCAAGCCCAGAGAGGCCACAGGTGCCCCACCGGCGTGCGCCGATTTCAGGGTTGCCCAGCAGACTGGCGCATCCAGTTCAGCCGCCCCATGGAATCCATGGCAGTCCTGGGAGGGGTGGGACCGCCGGCAAAGCACATGGGCCGGCACAGATTGGGGGACCAGGGAGAAACGGACTGCCCCTAGAGGAGACGCACGCTACGCCGACAAACGACAGCGCGGTCGGGACTTCGACCGCAATTGACTCCGTCTGGTCTAGCCAAGGCGCGATGTCCACTTCTCCAGGCCCAGGAAGGCAGGCCCCTTCATCGAGGGCCACTCGGCCAGGGCTCCTGCGCCCATTCCCTGTCCTGCCCCCACCTGCGCCCCCTTGGGCACTTCTCAGTGCACGTCTACGGCTCGAGCCACTTCCCCCCCCCACGACGCTCCAGGTCGCGGCTCTGCCCGCCTTCCCCCCGATCATGTCGATACTCGGAGCGCAGCGCGTGCTTTCTAGAGGACATCGACCTCGGTCAGCTGGGTACAGCCTCCACCACACTATACAAAGCGGCCTCCATCGCGCTGACCCTGTGGGCCACATGGGCCCCCGACGTGCCATGCGGGGCCCAGTGGGTCGGCAGCCCCATGGTCCTCGAGCGCCCCTTTGCTGCCCACGTGCGCGCAATTGGTGAGGGCAAGACGTCGCGGGCGGCTGACCCCCACGGGCCACCCCGACCGCGAGCAGTCCCGTGACGAAGGGGGCTCGTTTCACCGCAGTGACAGGCCCCAGCCTTCATGCCTGCGTCACCTCCCGGGAGTGAGGTGCACAACTTGCACTGCGTATAGACCCCCGCAGGTCTCTCACTGCGTTTAGACCCCCGCGGTACCTCGTGGGCTTTTAGCCCGTGTGGTCTGGTTGCAATAATCCTGCACACGGCTCACTTTGGCCTTGTTCACGCGGACATGGGCCCGTCTCGCCCGCTTGGGCGCTCACTTTGGATGGCTGGGGCGGCAGGCCGGAGCCCCCCCCCGTGCGCTCCCCGCTCCAGACGTCCGACGGCCTTGCCCGGGCGGCGTTCCCCCCCCCCCCTCCAGGCGGCGCCACCCGCCGACGACATGCTGACTTCACGTGTTGGGTCCTCGACTGGCGGTGTTACCACCTGGCTCCTCCTCTCCATGTATTCAAATGTTCTGCGGCTATCGGCTGCGCCTCTCCCCCTCCCCTCCTGACGCCCTCGACGACTGCTGAGGTGGGCCGACGACGTGCAGTGTGGCTCCGGCCTAATACCTTTGGGTCACCTCCTGGGGACGAGGTGCACCTCTCTCAGCACTGCGTATTGACACAGTGCTCGCCCGGGATGGTGGGGGTTTCCGGCCGAAGGCCCACCCCGTACGTTCCACTCGACGCCTTCTGAAGGTTGGTCCTCTTGCCCGGTGGCTGTTCCCCCCGCTTGACAAGCGCCGACTGGCTCCCTGGCCACCGCCTGCGGGTGGTTCACGCAAGGCGCACTCCTGCACAAGTGGGTTATCCTTTGGCAGGCCCGGCCTTTCCACGACGTGCCCGTTCCGCTATGCGGCGCGTCGCCCTGGATGACGGCTTCCTGTGCAAGTGGTGCATCCCTTGGCAGGTCCGTGCCTCTTCTTGGCAGGCGTTTCCCGGTTGTCGGCGTTGCCAGCGACATCTGCTTTTTCTGGTAGAAGTTCACGCTCGCGGACGCCATCGACGTCTTGCCCTTCTGCGATGTTCAGGTGGTGCACTCTTGCCCGCAGTTCCCCCCTGGCGGGGCTCTGAACACTGGTGGTTGTGACGTGGCCCCTCCACGCGACGTTCATCCCTGTCTTTGGTGGTGGTGGTTGCCACTCGGGATTCACGACTTGTCCACCATTGATTGGTTCAGTGACGGCCCGCCTTCGAGCACCTGGTGCTCCGTGAGTGAGGCATCCTCCTTTTCCCCCCCTCTCCCCTTCTTCCTGTCGCCCGGCTCTGCGCCCGGCTTCAGGGTGCTGGCGCTGCGTGCGTCGCCACGTGCGGCTGGCTCTCGGCAGGCGCTGTGCATCTCGTAGGCTTGGTGCCTCCGTCTGCCCGTTTTCCCCAACTTGTTCTGCGTGATTGCATGTGCGGTCGGCTGTCGATCGACAGTGACAGCTGGGTTCGCAAATTTTCTGGCTCTGTGCCCCAGTCAGCCCGACTGACACGCCCTCCGGACTCTTCCTTGCGGGCTGCAGATCAAAAAGTAATCCCACCAGCCCATCCAATCTCTTGGGGTGTTTCTAGGAAGCTAGCTTGGAAGCCTCATGGAGCGTCTTGGGGGCCTCATGGCGGTCTTGTGAGCCTCCTAGGACGTCTTGTATGCCGCTGTGAGTCTCTTGCGGGCCTCCTGGGGGCCGCTTATGGGCTTCTTCGGGACCTGTCGGGAGCCTCTTGGAGCTGCCTTGGAGGCCTCAGAAGCCCTCTTGGAACCATCTTGGAAGAGCTCGAGCAAAGAAGGGGGGGTCCTTACTTTGCCTCCCTCCTCGGAAGCCCTCCAAATCGCCTATTGGGCCCCTCTTGGAGCGCTCTAGGGGCGCTCTTGGGCACTCTTGGGACCGTCTTGGGGCTCTCTTGGGCCTCTCTTGGGGCCCCCTCCTGGGCTCTCTTGGAACCATCTTGAGGCCTCGGAAAGCCATCGAAAGCAAAAAGTCGAGAAGGCAACACTCAGTGATTTTCCTACGAGTTTTTTTTTTGGTTGCCTCTCGGAGGCCTCCGTGGAAGGCTCTGCGGCAACTTGGAGCCGTCTTGGAACGGTCTTGGGGCCTTTGGAGATCTTGGAAACCATATTGAGCCAGTTTGGGCTATCTTGAGCCATCTTGGAGGTCATCTTGGGCTCTGAGGCGCTCTTGGAGCCATCTTGGGCCCAAAAAGGACCCGCTGACACCTCGCGAAGCCCCCCCTCCAGGTCCAGGGTAGTGGTCGGGGGAGGGGTCAAGACACCCTCCTAGATAGCAAGCCTTCTAGTTCACTCCCACCTGCCCTCCCAACACATGAGTAACACCGGAGCCTCGGCATGTTCAGCGGCGGTCGTCTTTGGATGGGCAGCTATTGGGAACCCAAACCGAGCGCATGTGCGCTTGGTGGGAGAGAGCGCGTTTCACAGGCACTTGCATTGGGAACATTCGGCGGCGCGTTTCGAATTGGGGCCCCCCCCCCGGCATTCGGCGCCGTCGATCAGACCCACCAGTGGGACCCCCTTCCCCCCTAACCGCCCCCCCCCTCCGACCCCCCTCCTCCCCCCTCCCGTGTGGGACGGGGGTGGGGCTCGAAACCCCCCCCCGCCCCCTCGGCGCCAGCGCCGGCGCCGGCGCTGGCGGCAGCCCCCAGCGCCGACGGCGGGGACGCAGCGACGAGGACCAGAGAGGGCCCGGAGGCCGCAGATGGGAAACACAAATCGCCATATTGAGCCCTCGCCCCCTGAAAACCATTGGGAGTCCCTTAGGAAGGTCCAAGAGACGCCCAAGAGGCGCCAAGGAGGCTTCACAAATGCTCTTCAGACGCCCCCGAGACCTCTCTGACGAGACCCCAAAGGACATCCATTAGAACTCTGACCCAAAGCTGAGGCACGGTGGTGGCAAGATCCCAAAAGCCACGCCACCACTACCACGAACCACCACACCACCACCACCGCTGCCGCCACCCCCACAACAACCACAACAACCCACCACCACCACAAACCACTACGCCACCACCGCCACAACCCACCACCGCCACAACCCACCACAACCCACCACCAACACAAACCACCACACCACCACCACCACCGCCACCGCCACCACCACCGCCACCACCACAACCCACCAACACCACCACACCACGACAAACCACCACACCACCACCACCGCCCAACCACCACCGCCACCGCCACAACCACCACCTTCCACCCACCACAACCACCAGCATCACCACCACCAGCACCACCACCGCCAACACCGCAACCCACCACCAGCACCACCACAAGCCACCACGCCGACACCACCACCAGCACCGCCACAAACCAATACACCACCACCACCACAACCCACCACAAGCCACCACAACCCATCACAACCCACCACAACCACCATAATCACAAACCACCACACCACCACCGCCGCCACCACCACCACAACCCACCACCACCACCACCACCACAAACCACCACGCCACCACCACCACAACCACCGCTGCCACGACCACCACAACCAATCCCCACCACCCACCACCACCACCAGCGCCACCGCCAGCACCACCACCAACACCACAGCCCACCACCACCACCACCACAAGCCACCACGCCGACACCACTTCCACCATTATCACCATCACCACCACAACCACCACAAACCACCACGCAACCACCACCACAGCCACCACCACCACAACAACCCACCACCACCGCCACCACCACAATCCACAAACACTACCACCACCATTTCCACAGTCCACCACACCACTACCACAACCACCGCCCACCACCACTACTACCATAAACAACCGCACCACTACCCCCACAAACCACCACACAACCACCACCACCACCACCACGAACCACCACACTACCACCGCCACCTTCTCAACCCATCACCTCCACCACAACCCATCACCGCCTCCACCACAAACCACAACCACCTCCACCACAAACCACCGCCGCCACCACCGCCACTACCGCCCCCCAAACCCACCACCACCACCACCACCGCCACAACCACCACAAACCACCACACCACTACCGCCACCACCACCGCCACCACCACCACCGCCACAACCCACTACCACCTCCACCGCAAACCACCACCGCCATCACCACCACTGCCATCACCACCGCCACCGCCACCGCCACCGCCACCACAACCACCACGACTACAACAAACCACCACGTCACCACCACCACAACCACCACAACCGCCACCACTGCCACCGCAACTCATTTCCACCACAGCCACTACCACCGCCACAACTACCACGTGAAACCACCACGCCACCACCGCCACCACCACCGCCACCACAACCCACCATCACCACTGTCACGGGCGGGAGGGGAGGGGTTCGAACCCCCCCTGCCCGTGACGGGAGGGGTGAGGGTCCGGATCCGGACCGCCCCCCGCTTTTCCTTGGTTGGTATCGAAGAAGGAAAAGCGCCATCACGCGCAACCAGCCAGCCAGCCAGCCAGCCAACGGCCCAAATCCATGGCCAATCAGTAGTTTAAACAACAAGCCATCCAGCCGACAACAAAACACAACGAACCTTCCAACCATAGAAGGAAAAAACAACGGCATCAAAATAAACTTTTTGGCGCTCCGCGCGGATTTCTTGGACCTGCGCTGGGGCCTTCGGCGCCGCCCCTGGCGGGCTCCGCGCGCCAGGGAGGGGGTTCCAGCGCGGATCCAAGACATCCGCGCGGAGCGCCAACAGTTTATGTTGATGCCGTTTTTCCTTCTAATTGGCAATGCATTAGTGGCCGTTGGTTGGCTGGCTTGTTGTCTAAATTTCTCATAGGGAATGGATTGGGGCTGTTGGCTGGCTGGCTGCTTGCGCGCGTCTGTAATAATTGATAATGGATGGTGTCCCCTTGGGGCGCGCTTCCACTGTAAGTTGCAAGGGCTCGGCATCGGGAGTGTGCGCATCTAGCTTAAAACAAAAGTTTCGTGGCCTCGAGTTCCGAACCGAATTCGCAGGAAACGACGGGCGGGCCGAAGCACGTTCCCAAGCACACATTTATCCCAAAACATGAAAATTGAATTTTCGGTTCTGGAGAAAGCTGGCGCTTCTGGTCGGCCTCGGTTGGGTAGGTTCGTGGTCTCGAGAACACTGAAGCGTAGTACTTTACAAGAAACAATGGCTGCGAAGGCGCCGACATTGTTACACATTGTTGACGCTTCGCGTATCCCCATCAGGACAACTCTGATCCGGGCAGCGCACTAATGTCAGCCGCCACCCAGAGCCAATTGGATGCAGGGGGGGCCGTGCGGGTACAAGGGATACCAAACGGATGGAAGTCTACCCGCTGCGGGCAAGGAGCGTTCCCATGCCTTTCCCCTAGGCCGTGGAGTTCTCATACTAACCTGTGCGGCCGTCAGCCGCTCCCTGGTTCTCTGCTTCTCTCCTCTCTTTCTCTTCCTACGGACGGGATTGCCATCTGCCATTCGTCCCCGCATACACAAGGATAAGGCAGCCATCGGCCGCGCGTTTCCGCAGAGTGACATCTTCAGTCTACCCGCTGCGGGTAAGGAGCGTTCCCATGCCATTCCCCTGGGCCGTGGAGTTCACATAGTAACCTGTGCGGCCGTCAGCCGCTCCCTGGTTCTCTGATTCTCCCCTCTCTTTCTCTTCCTGCGGACGGGATGGCCATCTGCCATTCGTCCCCGCATACACAAGGATAGGGCAGCCGTCGGCCGTGCGTTCTCGCAGACCGGCGTTTTCAGCTCGTATGGCCACCGGCCGCCCCCTGGCACTGGGCATTTCTTGCGGGCCCCTCTCACCTTGGCCGGCAGGTGATGTCTGTTGCCACCCGCCCGCGCCACGCGAGGGTCTCATAAGGACAGGGCGGCCAGTTGCCACATGTCCCTGCAGCCTCGCATCGCTGTGTGGCTAGCCGCCCCCTGGCGCTGGACTCCCCTGGTGGACGCCTCTGTCTCGCCGGCCTGGTGATGTTCGTTCCCACCTGCCCGGTCCGCCCTCCCGCGCAATACGCGGCCCCTTCTGCGCGGCGTCCACGACGCACGCCCCTGGCCAGGCTCCCTGGTGCAGTCGCTCCCTGGGGCCTGAACTATACTCGCCGCTGCCGCCCAGGTCTGGCGTCGACTTCGGGGTTTACGTGATGTGTCGCGGAGTGGTGCAGCCTTCCAGCAGACACCGTGCTTCCCCACTGGCGCCCTATCCCCGCCTATTCGGCTTGTACCTCGCCACAGCTGTGGCCCTGGCTCTTGGCGCCTTGTGGCGACATACCTGGTCACTCTTGTCCATGGTACCTGAGCTCGAATGCGTGGCTTGAAGCTCCTCGTTCCTGGTAGCGCGCCGCTTACTGGGTTGCCCGGCAGTGGATGCGCTCCGCTAGTTTGGTGCGTGGTCGCAGGTACAGACCCGATCATGCTTTCCTGGCGTGCAGGACTTAATTCCATTTTGGCGTCTTTCAGCCTCCGTCATGCACGTTGCACCCGCTACACTGTCCGTCTGCAGACTATCCAGCCAGCTTTCCCCAGCAGCAGCCCCCCGGCAGCCGCTTCTGAGTGCTGGCCCTGCCGTCTCGCGCGTGGCTCGGTAGTTACTTCGGCAAGACCGTGCCCTGGACCCCCCTCTCGGCGAGTTGCTTTACGCGTCAGCCCGCTGACCGAAATGACGCTACCGAGGAACCCCACATACTTATTTTATGTCACGTGCGTTCACAAACCATGTCGCATCTCGCTTCGCCATCCTGACGAACAGACTGACCAGACCAGCCAGATAAGCCAGACCAGCCAGACTGACCAGACCAGCCAGATCATTCGTTCCAGCCATAACCAGCCAAAGTAATCAGACCAGCCAGCCAGGCCAAGCAAGCAGACCAGCCAGACCAGCCATACTGGTCATGCCAACAACCGCAGCTAGAACCAGCTGGACTAACCACACGAGCCAACCAGGCCAACCAAGCACACCAACTAGACCTGACCGACAAGAACAGACCAACAAGACCACGCCAACCAGACCAACCAGACAAACAAGCGTCGTGGTACTGAGCGTACTGAGCGTCGTCGTCGTCGTCGTCGTACTCGTCGCACTCGTCATCGTGCTCGTCGTACTCGTCGTCGCACTCGTTGTCGTGCTCGTCGTTGTCGCCTCTGTGTCAGCAGCCGCGCTGCCGGCCTCGCGCGCTCGCCGCACCTTCGCTGGCGGGCCGCCGCCGTTGTCTAAAAGAGCCTCCTGGGGGAATCCGCCCGACGCAGGGTTCTGCAGGTACGCCACCAAGCACTGCCTCTTGCCGTCGTCGTTCATCTCCGAGTACCTCGCGTAGAACATATCGGGCCACCAATTGTGAAGCTGGCCGCGGTACGCATTCAAAGCGGACTGCACCACTCCGTTGGCGCATCTGCGGGAGGTTTCCACGCTAACTTCGCCGCCCATCTGAACCATTGCAGTCCTCATCGCCAAACATGGAGGTGGCAGCGCGTCCACGGCGATTTTGGGAGGCATGGCTGCCGCGCAGGTCGGGCGGTGTTCTGAAGTAGGACTACAGGAGCGCGCCTGCGTGAGAGCGCAGGCGCGCCGAGCCGGCTTGAGCCAAGGTGTTTACAGTTCTTGACAAGATACGAGCTCCCACCCCAAGCGCACCCCTTGTGGCGTCGACGAAATGCCACGCCTTCCACGCCCTGGGGGCCTGCAGCGCATAGGGCTCCCACCCCCAGCGCACCCCCTGTGGCGTCGAGGAATGCCACGCCTGCCACGCCCTGGGAGCCTGCAGCGCATAGGGCCCCCACCCCCAGCGCACCCCCTGTGGCGGCGAGGAAATGCCGCGCCTGCCACGCCCTGGGGGCCTGCAGCGCACAGGGCCCCCACCCCCAGCGCACCCCTCTGCGGCGTCGAGGGAATGCCACGCCTGCCACGCCCTGGGAGCCTGCAGCGCATAGGGCCCCACTCCCAGCGCACCCCCTGTGGCGTCGAGGAAATGGCACGCCTGCCACGCCCTGGGAGCCTGCAGCGCATAGGGCCCCCACCCCCAGCGCACCCCTTGTGGCGCCCAGGAAATGCCACGCCTGCCACGCCCTGGGGGCCTGCAGCGCATAGGGCCCCCACCCCAAACGCACCCCCTGTGGCGTCGAAGGGATGCCCTGTGTGCTTTGCTGTGGTGTGCTGTGCTGTGCTGCTGTGCGGTGAGCTGTGCTGTGCTGTGGCGTGCTGTGCTGTGCTGTGCTGTGATGTGCTGTGCTGTGTTGAGCTGAGCTGAGCTGAGCTGTGCTCAGCTGTACCGTGCTGGGCTGAGCTGAGCTGAGCTGTGTTGAGCAGTGCTGTGAGGAGGAGGAAGGGGGAAGAGTGAGGTGAGTGTCGCGGGTGTGTCGCAGGCGCGGCGCGGCAGGGAAGAAAACCAGAACCCCACGAAACATGTGGGGAAAAAAGATCCCCACCAGTACGGTCCTTTGGACCACCCTGGTTCTCGCGCTTCGCCGACGTCCGGGGCATCGATTTTGCATTTCTCTTTCCTACCTCGACCGACGGTTCGTTGGCCACGGCCACCCTGGTGCCCACGCAGTCGTGTGAGGTACGGTATCGCGTTCTCTCTCTCTCTCTCTCGGAGGTGTCCTGGGCCGTCGTTGACTTTCCGACGTATGGCGCATCCGACGGACTTGCAGCTTTGCGCGCTAGCGGTTCCCCTCAGTCTCATTCTATTCAACCACCCGCGTGAGGCCTCGGCCGGCGTTTAGTGGTCGCCTCGCGCGTTGCTCTGCATCATTTTTCGCGCGCTTCCTCTGCTTACTTGGTCTCTGCGTAGTCCGCTTTGACCTGAGTCGCCGCCGGCGCGCTCGCCGGAGCCGCTCGCCCGCGGCCGCTGATCAAAAAGTATCCCCACCAGTCCCGCGTTGCCTCTGTGCTTCGCCTGTATTTTTCCCGCGCGTCGCCGGCGTCAATTGCGCTGTGCCTGGCTTTCGCTTTACGACCTGTTTGGACGGCGCGCAGCTCTTTGCGTCGTTCGCGAGCAAAAACATCCCCACCAACACACCCAGAAACAATGTCCAGGGGAGTTGACGTGATCAAGGAAGTGGGGGAGCATGCAGAAGAACAAAGGGCGGGGGAAGCCGTCATATACCCCCAGAAGGGGAGGATGGAGGAGGAAGCGTCGTCGTCGTCGTCGTCGTGGTAGGAGGAGGAGGAGAAGGAAGAGGAGGAGGAGGAGGGCGAGGACGAGGAGGACGAAAATAAGGAGAAGGAGGAAAACGAGGGAGAGTAGGGTACTTCGAGGATTCTCTTGCGGCCTCGTATGGGGTGTCTTGGGAGCCTCCTGGGGACCTCTTGGGGCCGCCTGGGCGCCTCTCGGGGCCCCGTTGGGGCGCCATTGGGAGCTTCAGGGGCGCTTTTGGGGCCATTTTGGAGGACATCGATTAAACAAGAGGGGAACTCCACTTTGCCTCCCCCTTGGGATCACCGAGCATGGCCTCTTGCACCCCTCTTGGAGCGCGTTTGGGGCGCCCGTGGGGCTCTGTTGGGCCTCTCCTGGGGCTCTCTTGGGCCCTCTTGGAAGCCATCGTAAGGCCTCGGATGCCCATCGGAAGCGAAAAGGTGAGAACGCAATCATCATTGATTATTCTTCGATGTTTGAAGAATGTTGGCCTCTTGGGGGGCCTCCTTGCAGGTTTCGGGGGCCTCTTGGAGTTGCTTGGAGCGTTATTTGGGCTTCTTGGGCCATCTTCGGAGCCATCTTGAGGCATCTTGGGCTATCTTGGGCCATCTTGGAGGTCGTCTGGGGTTCTCCGAGGCGCTCTTGGAGCCGTCTTGGGCCATCCTGGATGCTCCAACTACCCGCGCGACCACCCCCGTCCTGGTCCAGGGGGAGGGGGTATAGGGGAGGGGTGCACTGCTCCCCGAATGCAGGGATCGACCTAAACGGTGTTTGGGCGATGTCGTGGGCCGTTTTCGTTTCGGTGTCGTATTGCAGCAAGGGCGGATTGAAGACAAAACGAGGCATAACGAAAACAACACGAAAACGAACAACACTGTTTAGGTCGATACCTCCCCGAAGGGGAATGAAGGGGGTTGGACGAGACGCCGCCCGAGACCACCTGCGCCCAGAGGGCTGGTGGGACTGCATGGCGTTGCGGCCTCGGGAAGGCGAGGCTGGCGTAGTTTGGCAGGGGGCGTGGCGTCGGGCGCGCGAGCTTGGCGTACCATGCTAGGAACTGTGGTTTCAAGAACGCCACCCTCCTCCTCATCCTCCTCCTGCTTCTCCTCGTCCTCCACCTCCTCCTCTTCCTCCCTCCTCCTCCTCCCCCTTTTCCTCCTCCTCCTCCTCATCCCCCTCCCAGCGTAATACTTCCCAAGTGATTGGCATCGGTGGCGCAGGCTTACAGTCAACTGCTAGGGGTGGTGTCTCGGGGCTGCGAATCTGGCGTGGGTTGCAGGGGGTTGTGGATTGGGGAGCGCGGCCCTGGCGTGCGTTATGAGGGATTGCTGCTTCGAGGGCGCCACGATGCAATACAAGAGGTCTGTGGTATGGAAGGCGCATAATTGTTGTACTTCGCGAAGGGTTATGGCCTCTGGAGCGCGAATCTGGTGTGATTTATTCGGGGCTTTGGTTTCGGAAGCGCGAAATGGGTGTAGCCATCCGAATGATTGAGGACATGGTACCATTCTGGGGTGTTGGAGGGCTGCTTTCGGGCTTCTTTTCTTGCGTAAACCCAACCCATGTCAGCAGTGGAACCCGAACATATGGCATCTACAACTTGAACTTGGAATTGGAACTGGCGCACGGAACTGGAACACCTACCCCTTGCGGCCTGATTGCCCGATGTTCCGTGCCGTAGAGGCCGAGACGCGGCCCTCGGAGCCGACCGTGGACACGCAGCTTCTGGCGCGATGCTGCGAGTTGCTAGGGCTCTTGGTGCGGGAGTCGGGGCGAAGACGCCGCTGCGCCCATTTCTCAGGCGATGTCGGCTGAGCGCACGCCTGCCCTGAGCGCCATGCCTGAGGCTCCAATTGCGACCACGCCTGCCTTAGCGCCCGCCTCAGGTGTTGTCGCCCGAGGCGCCACTTGTGACCTCGCGTGCCTGCGTGCCTAAGCGCATGCCTGCCTCCCCCCTAGGTGGAGGCGCTCGTCGTTCCCTCGTCCCTCGCCCCTTGCCGCTCCCCCTCACCCGTATTCGTCGCCCCCTCCTTCTACACTTTCTCCTTCAGTTTCCGTCGTTATCATCATCATCATCATCATCATCATCATCATCATCATCATCATCATCATCATCATCATCATCATCATCATCATCATCATCATCATCATCATCATCATCATCATCATCATCATCATCATCACCGTAGCCATTTTGGCTCAAGTAACCAAGATGGTTCTATTCACTGCCTAAGCGGGGTAGGCTCCCATCCCAGCCCAGAGCGCTTCCATTCATGCAGCGACGGTCAGGGGCGAGCTGCCGCCCACCAGCTTTCCATATCTTCCATATCCTGGCGTGCTGTCTCTTCCGTGGCGCTGAGATCACTGCCGTTCGGTTGCGATTGGATCGGCTTGCCCCTCTGCTGTGGCCACGGCCGTGTTCTTCGCTATGGCTTCAAGCGACAGCTCGAGGTCCGCTTCTAGTCCCGCGCGGGGTCGTCGCAGGCAGCGACGCCGTGATGGTGAAACCAGTGGTTCCCGAAGTGATCGTGGTCAACGACGACAACGCAGGACGAATCGCGACGACTGACAGCTCACGCCAGTTGACCGCCGTGCGGGCGCGTCTGGGGGACCCGCCTCACAGCGTCTCGAACGACCTCCAGGGCACCAAGCAGCAGGTGACGCTGAGCTCTTCCGCGCATGGGAAGACTGTCCCACATTCCCTGATGAGGAGCGACGAATTGGTGAGGACCCGCTACACCACAGTGATCCATGGCAGAAGCCCGGGAGCGCGACGCAGCTCCTTCGTGAACCTGACCGTCAGAGGCTACATGGGCCAGGCCCCGCCGACATGGAGCAGCGCCTCTCTGCCGTCTTCTCTGACCACATGCTCAAAGCTACCCAGCGTTTTCAGCAAGAACTACCGCCATCATGCAGTCCGCGACCACCGCGCTCCAGAGTGAGTTCCAGCTAGTCATATCGCAGGTTCAACGGCAGCGAGGCCGCATCGACGCTTTCGACGCCAATCTCCGTGACCTCGGCAGTCGCGCGCAGATTGGCGAGCAGGAGCAACAGATGCGGTCGGACATTGGACGCGTTCAGTCTTCTCTCGCCATGGCGGAGGCCACGCTCCCGCCGCGCGACATGGCTGCCCTCGCTATCTGGGACCGCCCGCCCGACCCTCACCTCTACAGCACTGGTGCGCCCTCGGCTATCGAGCCTGCGGAGGTTCGGCCTTCGTTGGAGCCATGGATCGCAGCAGCGGGAGTTCCCCTCAGCGACGTCGAGTTCATTGGCGACGTTCCGTCGCGTAGGTTCTTCCTTCGTGTTCTGGGATGACTTGCTGCATCGCCGAGGAGTATCTCGCTCGCGCGCAACTTGCGCAATGGAGGACAGTGGATCACATTCCCAACATCGAACACATATGGGGCCATCGCGCCTCTCTACATCAACGCTGACAAAACACCCAAGCAACTCAGGCGATATTTACAATCCAAGCGTCTATATCGTTTACTCGCCGAACGGCGTCCCCAACATCACTTCCGTAGCATTGGCGACGAAGGCTTCATTTCCATCGGCGCGGTCCCGGCGCGGTCCCGCTTGTTGCGCTCGAGATCGGCCCCGCGGCAGCTGACAGCTCGCGGCTGCGGTGGGATGGGCAACTTCTTCAACGGTTCAACATCGACAAGGCTGCGGTCGCCGCCGGGTTCCAGCGGTTATTTCGTGCGACGGGCCCCTCGCTGTGGTCCATGTAGCCCTCGCTGGGCTCCGCGGCGCTTCTCTCCCAGCTCTTCGGGCGCGTACTTGGTCAGCTGGAATGCGCGTGGCCTGTGCTGCTGTCGCCCGCGGCGGAGGAGGCGCAAGCTTGCCGAGCTCGAGAAGCGCGTGCGGAGGGGCGCCATCGTGCTCATCCAGGAGTGCCACGGAGTCTCTTTGCAGCTGGAGGTTCTGGTAGCCAGCGCTCCTTTCCCGTGCGGGGTCTTCCACTCCCGGACTGAGGCCGCGCGCGAAGGTGAAGTTGCTTTCCTGGTCCCATGGCCGAGGGCACTTCCAGATCCAGATGGGGCTCGTTCTGAGGTTCGGCATCATCCTCTGGTCCCTGGTCGGGTTGCTGCGTTGGAGATTGATCATCCTGTCAGTGGCGCCGTCTTCAGGATTCTCAAGGTCCACAACTATGCGGCGGCGTGCGTCGAGTAGGAAGAACCTCGCACCTTCCGATGTTGAGGAAATAAGTAGCGCCGCCAGCTCGACGCCCCGCCGCCAGACCGCCCGAGAGATGCTCCGCACGGTGATCGATCGGCCTCCAGCCGCGCGGCGATCATAAGGACGAAATGGAAGCCGTTGCAGTCCATCACGCGTTTGCCGAGCCGCCTCGATCATGAAGTCCTTCGTGTAGAGCCACTGCTGGACAGGGGAGAAGCGGCCCAGGCCAGCGGCCGCGAGGGGCCCGTCTAGAAATTCCTTGTACCTGCCGTCGCGGAAGACCACATCAGGAATGCGGTGTTCCGCGGCGCGATTAGGAGCCTCGGTGCGCATGGTGAGGCAGAGCGCGGAGTGATCGCTCAGCCTGGACTGCGACATCTCCATGGTGTCAGCGTCGATGGTGACGAGAAAGTCAGCGTCCGGGATGAAGTGCTCAGGAATGCCGATGAACGCCCGATCGATCGCGGACGCCGCGTAGTGCTGGCGACTGAGAACATCCTCGGACGAGGCCGGTGCGATTTTTCACTGCCTCATCTCTCCCGTCTTGCGTCGTCTCCTCTGCCCGTCTTCTCCCATTCACCTGTTGGGCCTCGCGGCCCCCAATGAGTGCAATGCCGCCAACTGTGCGATGAGCCGTGCATCAGCTCCCACTCTATGCGTGTTGGCTTTCCATATTTACCAGAAGGCCGAGGCTTCCAGCGCCTTCGGTCAGCCGCTCCGCGCAGAGCTGCTCAATGGTGTCCTAGCTGCCGCGCATCGCGCTACGTTTAAGTAGGCAGCTGTGGGCCAGGATGCGGTCGATCATCATCATCATCATCCTTAGACATTTCGGTTCGAGTTCGTAGACATTTTGGCTCATTCCATTATGGCTCAAGTGAAACCCTGTGAAACTAAAGTAACATGGCGAACCGGGGATTCGCTTGACTTGTCCGTCTTGCTGCTTGCCCGACCCCTCCCTAGGCAGATCGATCTGTGCTGTAGTCAGAAGTGGGTTGCTGGGTGTTTCGCCGGTTTCCACCGCAAGATTGTGGTTCCTGGGAAGATATATTATGTCCTGGGCTGGGGCTCTGGGATCCTCGGGCTTGCGGTGGTCCACCCGCCGAGCGTGGATGCCGGCATTGGTTTTTATCGTCAGCAGTTGATTCGTCTGCAGTCGACGCTCCTCTCTGCCTCTCTTGCCACGAATCTTATCCTCGGGGACTTCAATGCGTTCAGTGGCGAGGGTCGCTTCCAGGTTTAGTCGGGCACCTTCACTCGTGGGGGCACTGCTCACACTAGGGAGTGGAATCAGTGGACACTGCACCAGCCTCTCGATGCTCGCCGGGGCTGCCGGGGGACTCAGATCGCGGGGGCCGCTTGGTTGGATCGGGTCTACATCGGTGCGCGCCCGCCTGTCTTGAACGATTTCGCGATCGCTGGTTCTATTATCGGTGTGCCTACCAACCTCGAGAATCCTTTGGGGCACGTTCCTATTGTTGCCGCGGTTGCTCCTAAGCCTCGACCTAGGCCTCGACCAGGCCCTGCCTGGATCCCTCGAACACCTGCGTACCAGTCCACCCTTGCTGAAAGGCTTTCAGAGGTTGACGTCAATCTAGGGCCCAAGGATCAGTTGGCAGCTACCTAGGTGGCGATGCATGAGGCCCACTCCGAGTTTCGGATCGTCTTGCGATGCAGAGAGGCCACTACGACCCACGAATTTCTTCACTGGGGTGTGTCGGCCCTTCGTGCCTGTCGAGCTGGTCCTTCATCTCGCTATATTCTAGTCCGTGCTATGCGTGCTTGCCCCGCTCTCTCTGGCGTCTTTGATGTTGGCGCGTGTGCTCTGATGGGCGATGCAGGCCTCTTCGCGCACGTTGCTTCTCTCAACGACGCTCCACTGGATGATGGAGACATTGCGATTGAGCAGGCCGCCTCAATTCCTGAGCGCGAGTTGCAGCGACGGCGCGCGCGTGCGCAGCGTAATCGCGAACGATGGTGCTCATTGAACCCCGCTGCCCGCCCCGGTTATATTCTGCGCGAGCACGCTGGTGTTCCTTGTGCGTCTCTTGAGCGCGCAGGGCATGAGCTTGCGCGTCATTGGGGAGGGGGTTTTGCTTCGGTCAAACCCGATCGCTCTCTCTCTCTCTCTCTCTCTCTCTGGGACTCTTTGGAACTGTTAATTCAGAAGGCTTCGGGCGTTTACCCTGACCTGGAGTGGATCCTGGATCGAGAAGCGTTTACTGCTTTAGTGAAAGCCACGGGGGTTTCTATGCCGGGCGTGGATGGGGTGCCATATAGCTACTGGAAGAATCCAGAAGTTCAGGAAAAGCTAACCTGTTCTATCGGCATTGCATCGCTCATCCTGATGACCCCCATCCTGCTAACTTTCATCGGATGCTCATGGTCTTCCTGGCCAAGAGGGGTCACCCCGCAGATGCATCGGCGGTGCCCGCTAGAAAGCCATCGGGTACCCGTCCGCTCTCCATGGGTTGGGCAGACTGCAAGCTGGTCACCTCTGCCATTTCTCGGTTTTTCTCTCTCTCTCTCTCTCTCTCTGCTGGGTCAGCGCTCTATCCTAGACAGTCAGACTGGCGTCTCTGGTCGCTCGATATTGGATAACATCATTGAGTGTGAAGGAGATGGGGTCTGGGCTCACCTTGAGTGGCAAGACAGCGCAGCGCAGCTCTTTATTGGTTTACGCGCCGCATTCCCGAGTTGGATGATCCAGTGGCTGCTCTTCGCCCTCAGTAAGATGGGCGTTCCGAGGTGGGCCGTGCAATTCTTCTGGCCCACTTCTGTGGCGTTGTGTTGGCCCAATTCTCGCTTGGGCGCGGCTCTCGCCATGGGATGCCCTGCGTCGATGTTCCTGTTCGCCCTCCCACTAGACCAAGTGTGCCGTTGGCTGAATGCCGACGACTTGGAGCTCTGGCTGGCCAATATTTGTACATATTTATTTCCGCTCTTTGACAAACTCTGTCTTCCAGCTGGGGCTACTGAGCTGGATCTGCATATTGGGGAATGTTTTATCCCAGTGGTCTGTCCGCAGCAAGTTCAGGCTTTATTTCGGTTGCCTCTATCTCTGGGGCGAGGCTGCGAGCGTTTCTCTGTGGTCACGTGGTGCAGGTACCTTGGGATTCGTTTGGGCCCTGATGCTCACCTCCGCTCGTTTCCCGCGCAGCTGGATAAATTCTCCCGCCGGGTCTGCGAGATCCGTCGGTGGTTGCTGGGCTAGCTGAGTCTTCTGTTGCTTTCAATGTTCGGGCTGTTTCAGTGCTGGGCTGTTTTGCAGTTTCATAGGCCGACCCCCCAACTGCTGCAGACGGAAGAACGGGCTCTTCAGATCCTTCATGCGGGTCCGAGGTACAGTTTTCACTGCGGGAATGATGAAGTATCTCAGGCATGCATGGTGCAACTCGCAATGTACGGCTCCGTCCCAGGTGCCCCAAGCTACAGCGTTCAGAACAGCACAGGACTCGGTGACATGGAGTTGGTACCAGAGGCGCCTAGACGAGATTGTGCAGAACTCCAATGGTTTGCATCCGTTTCGGCTATCTCGTGGTTGGTTCGCTAACTCGTTCCTGTCGTTTATGGCAGAGAACTATGGCGGGCATCTCCCTTGGGCTCGGGCGATTCACGGCGCCGTACTTGGTCTCCCAAGCGAAGTTGGCGTCGTCTCTCCCTGCAGACATTGGGCCCGACCCTTTTCGAGACGACATCGAGCGACGCGTTCTGAAGTGGATGCCCCCCCTCGCCTGCCTCCGTTTGGTTCCCCCCTTTCGCTAGACGTAGGCGCGCTGTCTGTGATTCGGTTTCGATGTTTTTAGTGGTCGCCGTCCTTCGAATTCTCTGTCGTCGCCTATGGGCGTCGGCCCGTTTTCGCGCCCGCCCAAAACCTTGTGCTTTTGTTGTCTGGGGGCCGCAGATGACCAGTGCCACTACCTGCGCTGCCCGAAAGTCTTGGAGCTTTTTTCGTCTCGGGCCGCCCCCCTTTTCCCGCTCGGATTCGCCGACCCGTTTCCAGTTCTCTGCTGTGTAGACGGTCGAGCGCCCGACAAGCCCCGAGACTTGGTATTTTGCAGCTGCTTGTGTGTTTCGTCCACGCCCGCTCGCAAATGCGAGCCGCTGCCGTGCCGAGGGGGGCCTTGCCTGCGTTGATCTTTGAGGGTCGCTTGCGGCTCCTGATGCAACGGCGCCCTCCCATTCGCGCGGCTGTAAGAGCCATCAGAGGTTAGGTCAGTTGGCAGTCCCGTGTGCGCGAGGTTCTCGGATGTGGTCGGGGTTCTGATGTGCATGGATGTTGGTCTCCCAGGGGCGTTTATTGGGCCCCGTTTGTTCTCCCCCCCCCTCGCTGCCGCCCCCCCAGTCCCGATGCTGCCGCGGGCTGCCGCCGTCGTGGGTGCTGCCGCCGTCTGCTCTCTCGCCTCTCTTGCTCCTCTCGGCCCGTGCCCTGGTTGGTGGTTTGTGAGATCTAGTGCTTTTATTTTTCCGGCTGTTTTACGTTTCCTGGAGTTTATGGTCTGAAATTTTGTTTCGGACCGCCCGCCTCTTTCGGCTCTCTCGCCTCTCTCGCCTCTCTTGCTCCTTTTGCCTGTTCCGCCCTGGTGGGCGAGGCTCCCCGCTGCCCGCCCCTCTTCCGCGCGCTCCCGGGGCAGGGTTCCAGCGGGCTCCGTGAGCCCGCCAGAAAGGTTAACCCAGCTACCGGTGCTTGGCACGGGCGCGCCCGCTCTGGTTCTCTTTGCACCCGCGCGCGCGAGGTTCTCGATGATCGTCGAGGCTCCGCGTGCCGCCCCGCTTGCTGCTTCTCCTGGCCGCCCACCCGTCTCTGGGGTGGCTAGCCTAGCAGCTGCGATCGATCGATCGCCTCCTTTTCCTCCTTGCTTCCCCTCCCTCCTGCCTGCCTGCTTGCTGGCTCTGGCTGGCTTCAGGATGCGCGTCGACGCTGGCGCCCAACCTGCGCTTGCAAGAGTTGGTTTGACTTCGTTTGCGCCCGTAGTCTTGCACTGGTTCTGCCCGCCGTAACGCCCGTCGATCCGTTCGCTTGTAGATTGGCCGTTGATCGCGGAAACAGTGTCGCGAATGAATGCGGCGTGCGTCGCCGAGCCTGGGGGGAAAACAAACCATCATCAGCAGCATCATCAGCAGCAACATCATCATCATTAGCATTATCATTATCATCGTCGCCATCACCATCAGCGACGACATCATCATCAGCTTCATCATCATCATCATCGTCACCATTATTATCATCATCGTCGTCGTCGCCATAATCCGCATCATCGCCATTCCCGTGTTATCATCAGTGCCCTCATCATTCATCATCATCATCATCATCATCATCATCATCATCATCATCGTCTTCTTTCTTTCACATCACCATCGCCTCCATCATACTCGTCACCATCGTCACCATAATCGGCATCATCCCAATCATCAGCATCATCACCATCGTCATCATTATCGTCGTAGTCGTTTTCGTTCGTGTCCTTGTCCTTGCCCTCCTGTTTCTCCTCCTTCCGTCTTCCCCCCGATTCCCTCCTCCATCCTGTTTCCCCTCTTTCGGGCCCCTCTCCTCTCCTCCCCTTCTCCGCCCCTTCCCTTCTCCTCACGCCCCCTCGACTACTCCCCTCCTGCCCCCCCCTTCTCTTCCTCCTTCCCCCCCCCCTCTTTCCATCCGCTGCTCCTTCTCGTCTCCTCCCCTTCCCGTCCCTATCCCTCCTCCCCTCCTCCCGTTCCCCCCCCCCCTTCCCCTCTCCATCCCCCCCCCCCTCGCCCACGTTCCCCTCCTCCACCCATTGCCCCTTCCCCCCCGCATCCCCTACCCGCCCAAGCTTACCTCCTTTCCCCATCCTACTTTTCCTGGTTACTCTATTTTCTCCCCCTCCCTCCTTCCCTTCCTCGTTCTCCTTTCTCCCTCTTTCGCTCCTCCCACCCCCCCCCCACCAGGGAATCAAGGGAGGAGGAGGAGGTGGGGGAGGAGGAGGAGGAGGAGGGGAGGAGGAGGAGGCGGAGCAGGAGGAGGACCAGGAGGAGGACGAGGAGGAAGAGGAGGTGGAGGAATTGTGCGGGGGGAACCAGCACGCATATGGAACCAGGTCGATTGTCAATGGAGCCTGCTGCACTCTGCTGGCTGACCCGCCTCCTGCAATTCCCTCGCGGCTTGTTCGAGGGGTAGGGGGCTCTTCACAATCACCGCTGGATCTGCTGTTCCTCTCGGATGTTACCCTGCGAGAGCTCTCTGTAACTGTAGGGCGCTATCGTTGTTCGGGCACACCCGTGGGCAATCCGTCTGAAAGCTCTTGGAGCTGGATTCGCTGAAAGTGCCGCAAGTGCGGCACAAAAGGATACTGCAGGGGACGGCATCGGCGTCGTAGCCGAGGAACTACATCGTGCCCGCGCGGGTGGGCCACTACAACGGTGCGCACAGCAGCCTGGACACGGTTTGTGTGCTCGCTCTTCGAGTCGGCGTTGGCTGCTATATTCAATTCGACAGGCTGCACTGATCCAGCCCTGGCCATGCTTTGCCACTAGTGGGCCCTCATGGGTGTTTCTTGAGGCAGGAGAAGCAATTTTCAGAAGGGGGGGCGGAAAGGAGCATCGACTCCCTAGGAGGGCCCAGCCGAAACCGCCGCTTGTGGGCGGGCTAAAGGACTGTTCGGGGTGGGCGGGAGCTCGGCCACCTACCTCGGGGGGCCACTGTCGGCCTCGAATGAAGGGCCTCGATAACATATCCCATGCCATTCCCCAGAAGCTTGCTGTCTTCGGTTGCGAGCTCCACTTCGGCCGTGCTGGGCATTCTGGTCAGAAGCGTCCTTGCGAGGAGTGTTCCACCATTCGGGGCTGTCTTTCTCGAGGCTGTCTAGATCAACATCGGCTTTGGTTTTGTGGAGCCTGGGGCCCATGGGGTTCGCGACGGCCTCCGCAAGGACCATGCAGGCACCGTAGAACCCTGTCCGAGCAACAAAGCCGTCAGATGCAAGTCGATGGCACCTGAACATTTACAAATGTTTGGGCGTTTAGATCCGAGTTCAGTTCAGCAGCACGCACGGCACAGTGCTCAGCAGCAGGATAGGTCGGAGGGAGGTAGGACCCTCACGCCCGA
Organism: Prorocentrum cordatum; assembly: GCA_963575745.1. Classification (NCBI taxonomy): domain Eukaryota; class Dinophyceae; order Prorocentrales; family Prorocentraceae; genus Prorocentrum; species Prorocentrum cordatum. The sequence goes on from CAUYUJ010022526.1 coordinate 661,582, forward strand.
TTAGGTAAGCACAACCCTCGCCGTGTCCGTCGATGGTCACATCGGCTCAGCCTGCTAGATTGCACGGCTTCTGTCCGCCTGGCTTCAGGCACGATCCGTCGGTATATGAGTGCCCAGCGAACGATTGATTGAGAGTGATGATAGGGTCTCGACCCTCAAACTGTGCACACTTCTGACCGTATCCAGCTGGGGCCCCGAGTCGTAGTCTGGAGCAAACTGAAACCCACACCCTAAGGCAGACTGATACAATTCTCCAAGCTTTCCCAGCTCAGTTTCAGTGAAACTCCGCCTGAGTTCCTCGGTCTTGGGGCATCACACACATATATTTTTATATATATATATATCTAATGATATGCTCGCCCTCCCCCTGGTATCATACCATTTGCCTTGTCTTCGATACTTCCCACTTCTGTCTTTTGTCAGCCCTCCCCCTCGTATGCTGCCCACTCTCCGTCCGCATCGGTGTCGTTCCTTCCCGCTGCATTTCTTTCTATGATTCGTTCCTTCTCCTTTTGATTATGTTCGTTATCCTCCCGATCCTCTCTCCTCCCTCACCCCTCGTCCCTCCTCCTTCCTCCCACCCTTCTCCGTTGCAGGGCCTCGTCATCTTCTTTCCCTTCGCAAGCTTCCTTACCGCCCTCATTCCTTCTACTCTTTCTTGTCCCTCCTACTCTTCATTATCATTGTCGTTCCTTCTACTCGTTTATCGCTGATCCGACTTCTCTGCATATGTTCGTCGTTCCAAGGGCCTTCAAACATCGATTCCTTATGTGTAGGGGCCTCCACATATTGATTCCATTAGTGGAGGGACCTCCACATAATGATTCCATATGTGCAAGGGGCCTCCATAATGATATCTTGTGTGGAGGGGCCTCCCACTCGTTGAATCCTTATGTGGAAAGGGCCTGATTCTTCTTGTGGGGGATCCTCCACATATTGTTTCCTTATGTGGAAGGGATCTCCACATGTTGATTCCGTCCGTGGAGGACCTCCACATGTTGATTCTTTATGAGCAAGGATCTCCATATTGATTTCTTATGTGGAGGGGCCTCCAACTTGTTCATTCCTTATGTGGAAGTGGCCTTCACATAATGATTCCTTATGTGAAAGGGCCTGCACATATGGACTCCTTATGTGGATGGGCCTTTTAATATCGATTCCTTATGTGGAGGGGCCTCCACATATTGATTCCGTTTGTGGAGGGACCTCCACATATTGATTCGCTCTGTGGCGGGCGATCTCCTTTTCCTCCTCCTTCTTCTGTTCCTCCTCCCCCTCCTTCTCTCACTCCGGCGCAGGGGTGAAGAAGGATCAGAAGGAGTAGGAGGAGAAAGATGAGGAGGAGAAAGATGATTTCGTTTCCTTTTGTGGGGGATCCTCCACTTATTGATTCCTTATGTGGAAGGGACCTCCACATGTGGATTCCGTCTGTGGAGGGACCTCCACATATTCATTCCCTATGTGCAAGGGGTCTCCATATTGATTTCTTTTGTGGAGGGTCCTCCCACTTGTTGATTCCTTATGTTGGAAGGGGTCTGCACATGTTGTTTCCTTATGTGGATGGGCCTTCAAATTATCGATTCCTTAAGGTGAGGGGCCTCCACATGTTGATTCCGTCTGTGGAGGGACCTCCACCAATTGAGTTCTCTTGCGGCGGGCGATTTCTTTTTCCTCCACCTCCTCCTGCTCCTCCCCCTCCTCCTCCCGCTCTGGCGCAGGGGTTGAGGATAAGGAGGAGCAGAAGGAGTAGGAGGAGAAAGATGAGGAGGAGAAAGATGATTTTGTTTCCTTTTGTGGAGGGGCCTCCCCCATATTTTTCCTTATGTGCAAGGGGCCTCGCGCATATTGATTCATCTTGTGGAAGGGACCTCCAGATGTTGATGTCGTCTGTGGAAGGACTTCCACATATTCATTTCTTAGGTCAAAGGGGTCTCCACATGGACTTCTTATGTGGATGGGCCTTCGAATATAGATTCGTTATGTGGAGGGGCCTCCACATATTGAGTTTGTCTGTGGAGGGACCGCCGCATATTGATTCCTTATGTGCAAGGGGTCTCCATATTTATATCTTGTGTGGAGGGGTCTCCAACATGTTGAATCCTTATGGGGGAGGGGCCTTCACATATGAGTTCCTCATGTGAAGGAGCCTGTACACTTTGATTCCTTATGTTGGAGGCCCTTCACATATAGACCCCTTATGTGGAGGGGCCTCCACATGTATTCCTTGTGTGGAGTAGAAGGGAGAAAGATGATGAGGAGGAGGAAGAGTAGGAGGTTGAGGTGGACACGGGGGAAGCAGATTTTCATATCGATTCCCTGTTGTGGCGGGGCGGGGTACATAGAATGGGAGGAGAGGAGAGGAGGAGGAAAGGGATAGACAGAGAGAGAGAGAGTGTCAAGAGAGGGAGGAGAGAGACAGAGGGAGGAGGAGAGGGAGGAGGAGAGAGAGAGGAAGGGAGAGGAGAGGAGGAAAGGGAGAGAGAGAGAGAGTCAAGAGAGGGAGGAGGATAGAGAGAGAGAGAGAGAGTCAAGAGAGAGAGAGGGGGAGGATAAGAGAGGAGAGATAACGATAGAAAGAGGAACGGAATTCGGCAGACAACGGGCGGGAACGTTGAGTCAAGGAGTCGGCTAGGCGGAGGAGACGGAGGAGTTTTTTTGTTTTTTGTGTTTCTCCTCCGCCCCGCCCTCGGAGGCATCACATTTTTTTTCATATTAACGCGTTTGTCTTGTTTTTTGCTCTCCCGTTCGGCTCCTCTGGGTTTCCCCGCCGCCCCAAGGGGGGCCCGAAAAAGAGGAAAAAAGGAACAATGGGAAAACATCTGTGTTTTCACAGGGAACAAGAGGAAAACAAATCCGCCTCCGAGGGCGGGGAGGGGGAAAAAAGGAAAACACACCCTCCTCCGTCTCCTCCGCCTACTCCTCTCCCCCTACTCTTCTTCCCCCCCCCTTCTGGTATCATACCACTCGCTGTTTGCAGCCGCCGTTCGCAGAACGGCGAATGGTATGATACCAGGGGGGCGACCATATGTATGTATGTATGTATGTATGTATGTATGTATGTATGTATGTATGTATGTAATGTATGTATGTATGTATGTATGTATGTATGTATGTATGTATGTATGTATGTATGTGTGTGTATGTATGTATGTGTGTGTATGTATGTATGTATGTATGTATGTATGTATGTATGTATGTATGTATGTATGTATGTATGTATGTATGTATGTATGTTTACATATATATATATATATGCCTGTGGCGCAGCCAACTGCGCTGGGTGAGGAAGCGAACGAGGCTGGATCGAGCCTTTTTGTCTAGGCTGTCCGTGCTGCCTGGCAACTGCCACGTCTAAAGCATCTTCTGGGTATCCGATCTTGGTGGCAGCCTTTGTTTGATTGAGTTGGTCCCAGGCCTCCTGCAGTTTTTTAAAGGGTCATGAAATTTGGTGCAGGTGGTGAGTGGGTACTCTGCTCCAGCGCCATCCCCCAATGCAGAAACTCCAGACGGACCTCCGGAGGGCCTGGCAGGAGGAGGAGAGGTTAGCGAGGGTGGGCTCAGCTCTTTTATATAACAAATTGTTGTCAGAGGAGAGCCAGAGGCGCTGCTGTTCGCATGTGCGCGTGGGCCCCCCCCGGCTGTGGTGGACCACGTCGGCACTGGCCCCAGTCCCGCACTGCCACGTGGAGCCGCTGGGCACCACTCAATGGAGAGACCTAGACCTCCTCCTCCTCCTCCTCCTCCTCCTCCTCCTCCTCCTCCTCCTCCTCCTCCTCCTCCTCCTCCTCCTCCTCCTCCTCCTCCCCCTCCCCCTCCCCTCCCCTCCCCCTCCCGCTCCCCCTCCTCCTCCTCCCCTCCTCCTCCTCCTCCTCCTCCTCCTCCTCCTCCTCCTCCTCCTCCCTCCTCCTCCTCCTCCTCCTCCTCCTCCTCCTCCTCCTCCTCCTCCTCCTCCTCCCTCCTCCTCTCCTCCTCCTACCCCCTCCCCCTCCCCCTCCCCCCCCCTCCTCCTCCTCCTCCTCCTCCTCCTCCTCCTCCTCCTCCTCCTCCTCCTCCTCCTCCTCGAGGAGGAGCAGGAGGAGGAGAAGGAGGAGGAGGAGGAGGAGGAGGAGGAGCACGGCAGGTGCGCCTCGAATCGGTCGATGCTGCACGATCTGACGTTTCGGAAGCGGCCGATCGCTCGAGGTTGAGCGATCCTCGCGGTGTCAGACGCCCACGCCGAAGTCGGCACGACACGAACCTGCTGCGCCTGGTTTGAATATGGGGAGTTCTCGCTTCTTGTCGTCATGAAGGCTTCGATGTGGAGGGTTCCCGGGTTGCCGGCCAGTTCTCAGGGGCATTTTTGTGGTAAGGATTGTTTCCGCCCGAGGGGCCCGCGCGTCGAGACTTTCTCCAAATTTGCGGTGGTGCAGTTCGTTTCGCCAGATACATTTGCACAAGTCTTTCTTCCGAGGCGACCAGTTCTTAGGTGGCCCGACTCGTTTCGCTGGAGACGCCCTCACAGTTCTGAGCTACCAGTTGCCGCTCTAGAGATGGTTTGGCCCATGTTGCATGAGACATCCTCGCAACTCTGGGCTTGGATATGCCGCGTGCGAGGTGGTCGGGCCCGTGTTTTTGCAAGACATCTTTGCAACTCTGTGTTCAGAGAAGCTGGGGGGCATTGTGCGACAGCGTATTTTTCGAGGATGTAAGGACGTGGACATCTTAGCAGGAACACTTTCCCCTCTGAGAACGTTTTGACTGATGTTGTGAGAAAGACTAATTCCTCCCGGAGGACCCGCACGTGAAGACAAGTTCAGATTCTGAGGTGGCCCAGCCCGTGTCGCTACGATCTGATCAGAGGTGGCCCGTTCCGTTTCGCCTGAGACATCCTCGGAAACCGGAGCATATACATTACCAGTGGCGGGCTCCCAGAACTTTTTCAGGGTCGGGGACGACCTAGGGATGGTGTGGTGTATACAGTTTTCCCCATTTCCCTGCGGAAACAGCGAAAGATGTATACACCAGGATCCCATATAGACCAGGATCCGCTCTCCTGTGCGAGTTTCAGTGCGGGGCAGGAAAAAGCGTCGGTGTATAGAGTTCAGCTCTTTACATCCTCGCAACTCTGAATTCCCAAATGCCGTGCGAGAGTTGGTCTGGCCCGTTTCGCATGAAACGTCTCCTGAACTATTTGTTTCGAGATGCAGTGACGTGAACTGGTCTGGCCCGTTTCGCCTGAGGCATTCTCGCAAATCTGTGGACTTCTTCGCATCTTCAGGCTCTGAGAAGCTGCGCGCGAGGTCGTCCCTCTCGTGCGACCCTGATGAGGAAGAGGAGGAGGAGGAGAAGGACGAGGAGGAGGGGAGGAGGAGGAGGATGGGAAGGGGATGAGGATGATGAGGATGATGATGATGATGATGATGATGATGCTGATGATGATGATGATGATGATGATGATGTTGATGATGATGATGATGGTGATGATGATGATGATTATGATGATGATGATGATGATGATGGTGGTGGTGGTGGTGATGATGATGATGATGCTGATGCGGCTGATGATTCTGATGATGATTATGATGATGCTGCTGATGATGATTCTGATGCTGATGCTGATGATGACGATGCTAATGATGACGATGCTGATACTGATGCTGATGCTGATGCTGCTGATGATGATTATGATGATGATGCTGAGGATACGGATGACGACGAAGATGATAATGATGATTAGGATGAGTCTGCTGCTGATGGTGATGATGATGATGATACTGATGCTGATGCTGTTGATGATTGTTAGGAGGTTGATGATGCTGATGATGATTATGATGCTGCTGATGATGCTGGTGATGATGCTGATGATGATGATGCTGCTGATGATGATGATGCTGCTGATGATGATGATGCGAATGATGTTGATGCTGATGATGATGATGCTGATGCTGATGCTGCTGCTGCTGATGATCATGATGATGCTGATGATGATGATGATGATGATGATGATGATGATGCTGATGCTGATGCTGATGATGGTGATGGTGATGGTGATGGTGATGATGGTGATGGTGATGGTGATGGTGATGGTGATGATGATGAGGAGGAGGGGAGAGAAGGAGGAGGAGGAGGAGGTGGAGGAGGAGGATGAGGGGAGGAGAATGAGGGGGAGGAGGAGGAGGAGGAGGAGGAGGAGGAGGAGGAGGGAGGAGGAGGAGGGGAGGGGGAGGAGGGAGGAGGAGGAGGAGGAGGAGGAGGAGGAGGAGGAGGAGGAGGAGGAGGAGGAGGAGGTGAAGGGAGAGGGGACCCGTTCAGACCACCAATTTTCGCAAACAGCGGCTTGTTGTGTTTGATGGCGACAGGCTGCCTAGAGGCCTAGACGCCCTTGGCCGAAGGCCGAGAGAAGTACTAGGGGGTAAAGGAGAAACCGCCCTAGAGCAGCCTCGTGGCCCCCCCAGGGCGGAATCAACTTGGACAAGGCCCGGCAGGGCAGCTCGCAGCCGAGGAGGAGACTGCGGTCACCGCACTTCGGGCCCCCGTCAGTGCGCAAGGGGGGACGCCCCACAAGTCAGGGATATCAGTGTCGCGCTGATCGGACATGAAAGGGGCACGCTTCGGTGCCAGCGGGAATTAGACTATACAAGCCGATTTGGGCGAGCCCCCAGAGAAGAGGACGACGACGAGCAGGACCCCCCGTAACACGAGGCACCCCCCTTCCCAGCCGCAGCCCTACGCGAGCTGCCTCGGCAGACAGCAATGGCGGGTTCCGCGCACCTTATGCCCAGGCTCCCCCCCTGGAAGGGAGCCACAAACCGAAGCAGGGCGCAGGGAGGACAAGACGCGTCAAGGCACCTCGTGCGCAAAGGAGCCTGGCGCGCCGCACTGCCCCTCCCCCGGGGGCCCGGGATCCCAGGCCCGGATCCCAGCAGCGGCCTGCAGGCCAGACCTGGGCCACCATGGCCGAGAGCGCAGCCGCCGCAGGCGGCCGCCCGCGGCGGGGGCACGGCACCCCAGGCGCCGGGGTCGCCCGGGGATGGCACCGGGCGGTCGGGGGCGGCAGCACCGACAGCGGTGCGGTGCCCAGGAGAGCCCCCGTGGCCCACAGAGGCCCTCCGCCTATGTCCAGGCTGGTGGCTGTGTGAGTCGAGCAGTGGCGGAGCGTCCTGGCGTGCCTGTGGGCCCACCGAACAGTGCTCTGAGATCTGTCTGTGGGTTCGGCGAAGTGTTCTCATAGCATTGGTGGCTGGGACGTCTTGTGTCAACGCAACGGGTTTATATTCTAAGAACGTTGTTACTGTTCTTAGAACATTTCTGGGTTCTAAGAAGGTGTCGTGTTAGGCCAACAGGAATGCCGGGACGGTCGGTTCCTGCTCAAAAAAAAAGTCCTCAGGGCCTGCATTTTTCTTCAGGGCCTTGCGGGGATTATATTGCGCAGCTGATGGTTCGACTCTATGGCCTGCGCCTTGTGCAGTGCCAGGTTGAGATCCAAATCATCGGCATGAAGACTGCCAACCTAGCCGCCGACGTTTGCAAGTGCTGAGCCAAACGTTTGGGGTTCACCTGCTGCTGTTCCAGGAACAATTCGTCGATTAACATCCGTAGCTCCGTTCCGAAATGGTTGGCAAGGTGCCATTCGTCCAGAGGGCCAGCGCTGAAACTTGAGACCAGGTACGTGGCCCACCCATATCCAGCTGCAAGCCCTCGGGTTTTGTGGTTTACTATCTGCACAAGGTCTCTTGTGACAGCCACTATCTCGCTGCTGCACTGCGTTTAAACAATCTTCAGGGGGACATTGCTGGGGTCCCACAACACCGATCCTGAGTGCAGCGACTCTGCTTGAGTCGCTTCACTCTCCGCCTTGAGGTTCTGGCGAAGCACAACTTCTGCAACAGTCTTGCTCGCCTGATGTGCAAGCCATGTCCTCCTGTCTGACCCTGCACCGAGCCTGGCACATCCCTTGCATTAGACTCGGCCCCCCTAACTGGGGTACGTCTCCCTCTGCAGGTTCCTTCACATGGGGAGTTCGCGCTGATACTGCTGCCTGCAGCTGTGCCAACATGCCGCCAGCGAGTTCCACGAACCTCAAACGCGGCGCACGGGAGAAGCCCGGTTTGTATTGAGGCTCCGACGGTGCTTGGGGTGCAAGCTGTTCCGCGTCGAGGCGGTGGTGTGTTTTCCTGCATTGCAGTTGTTCGGTTTCCTGCTGACGGCCAATGGGAGCCGGGCACCTCCTCCTCCTCCTCCTCCTCCTCCTCCGCCTCCTCCTCCTCTGATGGACCTGGGTTGGCAGGTCCCCGAGCACAGGGCGGCCGCGGGCGCCACCCTGGGCGAAACATCCAGAACCCAAGCGGGCGGCTGCCTGGTGCAAGCGCTGCGCGGGTGGTAAACGTAAACCCGTGAAGGTCCGCGCGGGATTTGCGGGAAAAAAGAGAATGTCGAAGAGGTGATGCTCAGCTTCTGGGGGTCCAGAGGTGGCAGGGCGTGTTCTTCAGGGCCGGGTGGGATGACGTAGTTCGTCCTGCGGTGGGCCGCATCACAGTGGTCGCTGAGTCTGTCAGCTTCGCGCTCTAAAGCATTCGAAGGTCTCCCACTCCAGATGCCCTTGTGAGGTGCAACCAGAGGCCTCCAGGAGTCCAGGTCCTTGGTCCACTTGTTCGGAGGAGGAAGAGGAGGAGGAGGAGGAGGTGGAGGAGGAGGTCTTTTGGACTTGGAGTCTGGGGGGGGCCTCCAGGCAAGACTGGAACAGGCAGTATATCCCGCATACTTGGTGGAGCCTGCAACTGTCCTGCCCCTGCAGCGCTGCCGATGCCGAATGCAGAACTGACACGAGCCCATTCCAGGAGGCCCGGCTTGCAGGCCCACTGCCTGGCCAAGGGGGCGAGTTGGTGAACCAGGACCTCCTCCCGGGCCCCTCGTGACCGATGCGGCGTGCAGCCCCGCACGTTGGCTCATCCCAGCTTCAGCCTTTCAGTCCGTAGCAAAGGACACAGCCAGACGAGGAGAGCGGCGAGGAGGAAGGACTTCTCTGCAGGGAGGAGCGACAAGCCAACAAGGTCCAGGCGGCGGCGAGGCCCTGGGCCCTCGGGCCCTCACCCGTTGCTCTCGCTGCCCTTGCCCTCGACCTGGCCTCTGGCAGCTCGAGGGCCAGGACCGAAGCGCTGAGCACGATCAGCCCCAATCTGCCTCGTTCCTCTTCGATCCTAGATTCTTGAACGTTGTTTATTCGTCCTTGATCATCGATTCTTGAATCTCGATCCGCCTCATCCTCCTCCTCCGTCCTTCGCTTCGATCCTCGATCCTCTACTCTTGAGCCCCGACTGGCGATTCTTGAGCCTCGATCTGGGGCAGGATCATCTGCACCAGCACAGGGATACAAACGCAGCCGGTTAGCAGTAGCACCGCCAGCAGTTCAGGGGGTGGCTTCAGAGCGTGCCTGGACAAGACCATCTGGAACCACTGGATCAGCCGCACCGGGGGTGGCAGCCATGGCATCCACAGGAGGAGCAGCATCAACACCAACAGCGTCAGCCGGTGCAGGGGGATGAGCAGCAGGAGTGGGGAGTGCAGCAAGTGGCAGATATTCCAATATCGGCGCTTACCCTGGGCCGTTCAAACGCATGTATGCCGACGCGAGCACACGCTGCACAAGTTAGCAAAATACGTAGCTCTGCCAGCTCGTTCTTCAGCTGCATGATTTCTGAACGAAGTTCGTTGACTTGTTCATGCACTGCTCCCCGATGAGAGTAATGTGGTGGCTGGAGCGTGCTCGGGAAAGTTCGATCAGCCAATCTCCGTGCCACGATGTGCTGCGCAGGCGTTGGCCACACCGCTTGTGCGCAACCCCGGAACAGCCCGCCGCAGCAGCGCCCGCCAGCATGCCGCGCGTGGTGGCGAGTGGTGTGAGCGCACCTCGAGGATGAGAAGGAGGAGGAGGAGGAGGAGGAGGAGGAAAAGGAGGACAGGAGGGTCTCCCCCCTAGAACTACTCAACGGCTGGCTAGTGCTTCAGCGCAGTCTTTGCCTGACAAGGCACCATGGGCTCGTGGCAGTGTAAGGGGAATAAGGGCCCTTGTTATGATCAGCGCGCCAGAGTAAACTCATCGAGTCTACTCTGTCCGTTGAACGTCAAGATGGTGGAATAACTTCGGCTGATGATCGTCTGTCGTGCCAAGGTACTGACCCGTGTCCGAGGATGTGCCCCCTGTTGTGTCTGGTCGACGCCTCAACGTGGTGTGGACCATGCTGTCTGCTGTGATGGCACGTAGCTTGGAATCGACATCCGATCCGATACCTCGCGGCGCCGCCTGAACGACCATCACTATCCATTTCCACGGTCTCACCGTCCGAGGCTTGAAGCAAAAGGTCTGATGTCGATGTTGCAAATTATATTTGTAGGCAGTGCTGTATGGGGAGTGGGCACCAAAACGTTGGATGAGGTGCATGTGTCTGGAAGGGGGTGGGAGTGGAGTCAAGGGAAGAGCTGCGGGCCTGCGGGGCGGCTGGGTTAGATGCTGTTCTCTTCCGGAAGAGGCAACATCGCCCCCATCCCACGATGATGCTAAGACCGTTGCGAATTTCATGCTTCCCGATTTCTCTTCTTGCAAGTCTGACAGTTCGATCTCGTCTGGGAGAGTTGACGTGAGTCCTCCGACCAGCCCGCCTTCGACGATAGATATGGCTCTTTTCCTGACCATCTCCCCTCTCTTCTCCCTCTCCCTCCACAGCCATGCTTTATGACCAGTGCTCACATCTCTCCTTCGACAAAGCCCCGCGGTTTACCCGCCCCTCCCGCACATCCGGGTCCATTTCGATCCGATCGATCAGGTTCGATACCGACTGAGGCCAGTCCAGTCCGATTCGAGTCCGATACTCCAGCGATCCGAGGAGGCCCGATGCTCGCATGGCGTCGTTGTGCAACCTGGCGCGGCCGATCCGATTCGATTCTCACTCCGTGCCAATGCGAATGCGGCCCGATTCGTTTCACGATGCGGTCCGAGCCGGATCTTCCATTCGACGCTGGATGATCTCGCACTTTTTTCGCAAACGTACACGCAGTGCTTCAACAATTGGTGGCCTGCACGTGCATTTCGTCCCGGACGTCTGCGGTCCTTCACACGGCGTTCCTGCTGCACCGTCAAAAACATGTTAGGATCGGTGTCACGCCCCGTCGGTCAGTATGGCGCTCTCGTCCTGGTGCTGGCCACACTTCTGGATGCCATTCCTTCCGCGTCGTTGGCGTCCTGCTGTCTCTTCTCCGCCTTCCATGCCTCCCTGTTCTTTCTACTCTTCATGCTCATGCTCTTCTTCCTCCACCTCCTTCTTCCCCCCCCATCTTCCTCCTCCTCCTCCGCCTCCTTCCTCCGACACCTCCTCCAGCATACAAAAACACCCAGGCCGATGGTGCAGGAAACGCAGGGTCAGATCCCGCAAGCCCCATGCGGGGATCAAGGGCCTGTTGGACACCCCGATCCGCGGGGAAATTATTCAACGCAGTGGGAAGGGATCGGTGGGAGGGGTAGGGCGCCAGACGTGGCGCGAGCGCACCCACCTTGCCTGGCCCCGGTCTCCTCCACCCTCTGCGCCTTTTTCCCGTCCTCCTCCTCCTCCTCCTCCTCCTCCTCCGCCTCCGCCTCCGCCTCCTCCTCCTCCTCCTCCGCCTTCTCCTCCGCCTCCTCCTCCTCCTTGCTCCTCGTGTGTGCACAGGTCCAGGATCCGAAGGTATGGACTCTGGAAAGCTCAGAGGTCCCCTCGCCTGCCTGCCACGGCCTGCCTCGCCCCCGTGTGTGTGTGTGTGCGTCGCCGTTGCCAGACTGCGCTCGCAGAAAAGGGGGGCAAGGAGGAGGGAGGGAGGGAGGGCGGAGAAGCGGGGAGGAGGGCGTCGCGGGAGACGAGAGAGAGAGTCTGCGGCAAGAGGTAGGCGGAGAGCGAGATGTCGAGAGAAAGAGAGAGAGAGAGAGAGAGCTATAGAGACGATCGGGGGGACACGAGGAAAAAAGGCCAGGCTCCGCCCTCTTCGAGGATGGTTGCCGCAGGGGCTGCAGCAGTGGCCGAGCGGCCTGGCCTCCCGAGGTCGCAGGAGAGGAGGCTGCGCGCGAGCCTTTTTGGGGGTGCTGGAGGAGGAGGAGGAGGAGGAGGAGGAGGAGGAGGAGGAGGAGGAGGAGGAGGAGGAGGAGGAGGTGGAGCACCCCTGCTTCTCCGAAAGCGCTGGCTTTCTCTGTAGGTGTGAGGCTGGCGCCTCCCAAGAAGCGGCCTCCTTCTAAGAAGCTTTCCCCCTCCCCCTACCCCCTTGTGCACGCCGCCAGAGACGATCGGGGGGAGTCTGAGCGGCGATGCACTGATAGGGGGTGTGTATTCCGTGAACTGATCGACGGGCGTACCGCTCGGGAGCAGGCAGTTGTGCGCCAGCACCGCACGCGTTTCACGCACCCGCCCTCTTTCTCCCCGTCAGCATACGAGAGTACTTGCGCGATTGGCATGGGATTGTTCACACATGTGTGCTGATGTTCATGATGGTGCTGATGGTCATGACCATGATCATGACGATGCGTCTGCGATGGTGAGGATGCGGATGCAGATGCAAGGGATGCTCACGCTGATGACGGCGGCGATGGTGGTGGTGATGGTGATGATGTTGATGCCAGTGTCCATGCTGGTGACGACAATGTTGCTGATGATAATGAATGTCACTATGGCGATGACGATGACGATGCCGATGCTAACTATGCTGCTAATGATCATGTTGCTGACGATGACGATGACGTCAGCAACGCTGAGTATGCATATTATTATGATGCTGATGCTGATGATGATGCTGATGATGATGATGATGTTGCTGATAATGATGATGATGGTGATTAGCATGATGGTGTTGATTGCTATAATGCCGATTTTGGCAATGACGATGTACACATATATAGATATATATATACATATACTGATGTCGACGATGATGATGGTGATGATGCTGATGATGGTGGCAATGGTGATGATGATGCTGATGCTGATGCAGATGATGACGGCAAGGCTGTTGATGATGATGATGTTGTTGATGTTGATGATGATTATGATGTTGATGTTGCAGTTGTTGATGATGATACTGGTGATAATGCAGATGCTGCTGATGATGCTGATGATGATGATGATGATAATGATGAAGATGATGCTGCTGATGATGATGATAGTGGTGAGGTTGCGGGGAAGGAGGATGATGAGGAGGAGCTGGAGGAAGTACGGGTGCAGGATGGGGAGGGGGATAGGGAACTACTCGTACGGTAAGACCCCACATGATACCCTCATTGATGCACTTGTGCGTTACCATCGTCGAGTAACGACGGTGATGATGCTGGGATGCCAGGGTGTGTTAGGGCGCCAGGATTTTCGGAAACAGCGATGCCAGGACACGAGGTTGCCAGGAATCCACGATGCCGGGGACGCCAGGTTGCAAGGATGCCAGGCGGTCAGAAGGCCAGAATGCTTGGGTGCCAGTGTGGCAAGATCCCAGGATGCCTGTGCAGTCTGTGCGGCCCGTGGGACCTGTGGGATCTGCGGGACTTATCAGATCGGTGGACCATTTGAGACGCGTACGACCTGTGGGACTTGTGGGGCTTGTGGAACATGTACGACTTGTGCGATCTGTAGGACCAGTTCCGCCTGTGTGGCATGTGTGGCGTATGAAACTTGTGTGAGTCCTGCGGGACGTGCACGATCTGTGCGACGTGTGGGGCTTTTGAGACCCGTGAAGCCCGTGGGACCTGTGCGACATGTGGGGCGCATGCGACTTGTGGGGCCTGTGGGACCTGCGGGACTCTGTCAGACCTGCGGGGTTTGTGCCTGGATTCCACTGATGCCAGGGGTGCCAGGATGCCAGGGATGGCAGAGATGCCAGTCATGACAGGACGCCAAGTTGCCAGGATGCCAAGATGATAGGATGTGAGCGCAACATCAGTCTCAGGAAATGAGTTATGGGAGCGTACAGAGCCCGAATTTGCTTACAGTTGGCTCTGGACATCCGAATGAGTCTCAGGAGCGGATTTTTGGCAAGTCGAGGAGCACGAAGGGGCTTACAGTTGGTTCTGTACACTTCAAATCGGGACGGGGCGTGGATTTTTAAGGATTCGACGATTTCAGAGCCGGTGCTTCGTAGTGGCATTCCTATGGCCGCCTCGGATTAGTAACGAAAAGCGGGCCCCATATGGAACGGGCTCCCGCTTGAAACTTCCTCGACGAGGCCCCCAATATAGAGATCCTCAGTGCGAATGTCTGAGTGTGAGAGTGCGTAGCGGCGTGAGATGATGATGGTGATGACGATGATGATGCTGCTAAAGTTGATGATGATGATGATGATGATGCTGATGATGATGCTGATGATGATGATGATGCTGATGCTGATGCTGATGCAGATGGTGATGGTGATGCTGTTGATGTTGATGATGTTGATGATGATGATGATGATGATGATGATGATGATGATGATGATGATGATGATGATGATGATGATGATGCTGATGCTGATGCTGATGCTGATGCTGATGCTGATGCTGCTGGTGGTGGTGGTGGTGGTGGTGGTTGTGGTGATGATGATGTTGTGATGCAGGGCGCTTTCTGTGTGAACTGGCACAGAGAATGGGGTTCTCTCCCCATGCCAGTGCACGCAAGCACAGCGCTTCGTGGCCCCTAGGGAGCTCCACCGGAGGCCCCCCATGGCGACGTTCGCATGCGCCCGCCCCATTTAATACAACGTTTCCGTGTCCCGAGAGGGAGCTCCGCCGTAGGCCTCAGTTGCGACGTTCGCTCTTCCGCCCCATTCAGTACGGCGCTTCGTGGCCCCAAATGGAGCTCGACCGAAGGCCACAGTGGCGACGTTCGCATGCGTCCGCCCTACCCAGTACAGCGTTTTCTTGCCCCATATGGGGTTCCACCGAAGACCCCGGTGGCGACGTTCGCATGCGTCCGCCCTACCCAGTACAGCGTTTCGTGGGCCCATCGGGGCCGCCGCCGAAGCCCCCGGTGGCGACGTTTGCATGTGTCCGCCCCTCCCAGTACAGCGTATCGTGGGCCCATATGGAGCTCCACCGAAGGCCCCAGCGGTGACGTTCCCCACCCAGCACAGCGCTTTGTGGCCCCATAAGGGGGCCGCCACCGAAGGCCACGCTGGCGACGTTCGCGTGCGCCCGCCCCACCCATTGCAGCGCTCCGTGACCCCGCCGAGGGGCTCCGCCGCAGGCCTCTCGTGGCGACGCTCGCGCGCCGTGGCGGCGGTCCCCCACGGTGCCGCGCTCCGCGGCCGCGCTCGTGGAGCTCCGCCCGCCCTCGTGGCCCCCCCGAGGGGCCGCCGCCGCAGGGCCACGGTGGCGACGGTCGCGCGCGCGCCCGCCCCGCCCACTGCAGCGCCCGGTGGGCCCATAGGGTGCCCCGCCGAAGGCCCCCCCATGGCGACGTTCGCGTGCGCCCTCCCCGCCCAGTGCCGCGCTCGCTCCGTGGCCGCACGGGGAGCCCCGCCGAGGGCCCCAGCTGCGACGTTCGCACGCGTCCGCCCCACCGGATGCAGCGCTCCGCGGGCCCAACAGGGGGTTCCTCCGAAGGCCCCCCCATGGCGACGTTTGCATGCGCTCGCCCCGCCCAGTGCACCATTGCGTGGCCCGAGAGGGAGCTCCGCCCAAGGCTCCAATGGCGACGTTCGAATGCATCCGCCGCATCCCGTGCAGCGCTTCGTGGCCCCATATGGAGCTTGACCGAAGGTCACAGTGGCGACGTTCGCACGCGTCCGCCCCGCCCATTTCGGCACGCCCTTCACGCGCTTCGTGGCCACAAAGGGGGCTCCACCGTAGGTCCGAGTGGCAACGATCGCATGCGTCCCCCCCCGCCGGCTTCGACAGACCATTCACGCGTTTCGTGGCCGCATACCAGGCTTCACCGAAGGCCCCAGTGGCGACGTTCGCATGCATCCCCCCGCTTATTTCGGCACACCCCTTCGCGCGCTTCCTGGCCCCATATGGGGGTCCAACGAAGGCCCTAGTGGCGACGTTCGCATGCGTCCGCCCCAGTCCATATCTGCACACTCTTCTCGCGTTTTGTGGCCCCATAGGGTGGGGGCGTATACTCAAGGCCCCAGTGGCAGCGCCCGCATCCGCCCCAATGCGGCACACCCTTTACACGCTTCGTGGCCCCATAAGGAAATCCACCGAAGACGATGCCCAAAACGGCGATGCTCAAAGCTGCATATGCTTGGTTCTTTCGTCCGGATATTTGTGGTGGTGACGCAGGTATCGTTGTCGAACATTAAGGATACGTGCGGCTGCCAATGAAAAATCAATCAAATCCAACGGACAGCCACTAAGCTTTCTGACTCTTTCAAAAAACCAACAAGCATCGCGCGAAGGAAATGGTCCTCTCAGGCCCTCTCCCCCCAACCCCCTTCTCTCTCACACAGAGAAATAATTTCACATCCGCCGAGGGACTCCAAGATCATTTTTGCGTCTACATCAGCATACTCGTCCACATCATAACTTGTTATTTCAGGGGAACAGAACGTAACATAAACATAAAAACTCGGAGGTCCGCGCGGATTTTTCGGATCGGCGCTGGGGCCCCCCGGCGGCGCCTCCTGCGCC
>CAUYUJ010022527.1:0-5000 GCA_963575745.1 Prorocentrum cordatum
GAAAAATCGTGACGTCGGATGTCTGCGGAGGGCGGAAGGCAGTGCGCGCATGACGGATGCTGAGGCGCAGAAACGACGACGGCGGGGACGGGGAGGCGGAGGCAGAGGCGCAGCAGCGGGAGGCGGGAGGCGGGAGGAGGGAAGAGGAACCAGGCGGGAAGTGGGAAGAGGGAGGCGGGAGAAGGAATGAGAGAGGTTGTGATTGGAGCTCCTGTGCTACGAAACGTCTAAGGCAGAATGGGCCAGACCATCTCGCGCGCAACATCTTCGAGCCTCGCATTGCGAGGATGGCTCAATCGAAACGGGCTGGACCACCTCGCGAGCGACATCTTGGAGCTCAGTATTGGAAGGATGTCTCAAACGAAAATGGCCAGACAATCTTTCGCACACGTTTTGACAAGTCCACATCGCACTCGCTTCCCGTGCAATTCCCTTCCTTCTCCCTCCTCCTCCTCCTCCTCCTCCTCCCCCTCCTCCTGCTTGCTCCCTCATGCACATCATCCGCCTCCTCCTTCTCCCTTCCATCTCCTTCTCCTTCTCCTCCTCCTCCTCGACTTCCTCTTCATCCCGAACGGCATCTCGGAGCCTAGAGTTGCGAGGATGTCTCCAGCGAACGGGCTGGACCACCTCGCGCGCGGCATCTCGGACCCCAGAGTTGCGACGATTTCTCGGGCAAACGTGCTGAGAGGAAGTCTCAGGCGAAACGGGCCGGACCACCTCGAGCGCGGAGTCTCAGAGCTCCGAGTTGCGGGGGCCTCCTGGTGCCTCCTGGGGCCTCCTGGTGACCTCCTGGGGCTTCCTCCTGGGCCTCCTGTGGCCTCCTGGGGTTTCCTGAAGCCTCTTGGGGCTCCCAGGGTGGATATCAAACCTGTGGCCGTTTGGGCCTCTCCAAATGGAGGGGGGGGCACAAGAGCAGGAATAATCAACGAGTCGACACCGGATGTGTATTAATTTGTCACGTTCTGATAGGCGGCCTCCTGGGGCCTCCTGGGAGCCTCCTAGGAATCTCCTGGGGACCCCTGGGGCCTGTCCTGGGCGTCCTGCGGCCTCCTGGAGCTCTCTGGGGCCTCCCCCTCCTCCTGCCTGCTCCCTCATGCACATCATCCGCCTCCTCCTTCTCCCTTCCATCTCCTCCTCCTCCTCCTCCTCCTCCTCCTTCTCCTCCTCCTCCACCTCCTCTTCATCCCGAACGGCATCTCGGAGCCCAGAGTTGCGAGGATGTCTCCAGCGTAACGGGCTGGACCACCTCGCGCGCGGCATCTCGGACCCCAGAGTTGCGACGATGTCTCGGGCGAAACGTGCTGCGAAGAAGTCTCAGGCGAAACGGGCCGGACCACCTCGAGCGCGGCGTCTCAGAGCTCCGAGTTACGGGGGCCTCCTGGGGCCTCCTGGGACCTCGTGGTGACCTCCTGGGGCTTCCTCCTGGGCCTCCTGTGGCCTCCTGGACCCCACCTGGGGCTTCCTGAAGCCTCTTGGGGCTCCCAGGGGGGATATCTAACCTGTGGCCGTTTGGGCGTCTCCAATTGGAGGGGGGGGCACAAGAGCAGGAAAAATCAACGAATCGACACCGGATGTGTATAAACTTGACACGTTCTGATAGGCGGCCTCCTGGGGCCTCCTGGGAGCCTCCTGGGAATCTCCTGGAGACCCCTGGGGCCTGTCCTGGGCGTCCTGCGGCCTCCTGGTGCCTCCTGGGGCCTCCTGGGGACCTCCTGGAGCTTCCTCCTGGGGGGCACAAGAGCAGGAAGAATCAACGAATCGACACCGGATGTGAATTAACTTGACACGTTCTGATAGAGGGCCTCCTGGGGCCTCTTGGGAGCCTCCTGGGAATCTCCTGGGGGCCCCTGGGGCCTGTCCTGGGCGTCCTGCGGCCTCCTGGACCTCTCTGGGGCCTCTTGAGGCTCGCAGGGTCCCATAGGGCCCCCTGCCGCACGGGATGCTGGAGCCGCCACAGGCCTGTAACACCCTCGCGCAGACACATCTGGGAGCTCAGAGCTGTGAGAATGTCTTGTGCCGAGACAGGGCCGCGGCACCACCTTGCGCACGGCATCTCAGAGCCAGAGTGCAAGGATGTCTTCAGGCACGAGACCGCCGGACCACCTCGCGTGGGCATCTCAGAGCTCAGAAGGTCGAGGATGTCTCAGGCGAAACGGGCCGGACCACCTCTCGCGCGGCATCTCCGAGGTCAGAGTTTCGAGGATGTCTCAGGCGAAACGGGCCCGACCACCTCGCGCAGGACATCTCAGAGCTCAGAGTTTCGAGGATGTCTCAGGCGAAACGGCCCAGACCACCTCTCGCCCGGCACCTCGGGGCTCAGAGTTTCGAGGATGTCTCAAGCGAAACGGCCCGGACAAACCTCTCGAGCGGCGTCCCGGAGCGCAACTGTTCGAGGATGTCTCAGGCGAAACGGCCAATCCCGGCCAACTCAGAAACGAGAGTTGTGAGGATGTGTCAAGCGAAACGGCCCGGACCATCAGATTTTTGTGAGGATGTCTCTGCTTCCCCTTCCCTCGGCCGGAGTTAGCTTCTATCACAACAGCACCCCGTTCACCAAGCTGTTTTGGGAAAAATCGTGACGTCGGATGTCTGCGGAGGGTGAAGGCAGGGCGCGCATGGCGGCACCTCGGAGCTTCGCATTGTGAGGATGGCTCGGGAGAAGCGGGCTGGACCACCTCGCGTGCGGCATCTCGGAGCTCAGTATTGGAAGGATGCCCCAAGCGACACGGGCAGTTCTACCTCTCGCTTCCCGTTGAGCCCTCTCATGCAGCTCCATTCCTCATCCCTCCTCCTCCTCCTCCTCCTCCTCCTCCTCCTCCTCCTGCCTGCTCCCTCCTCCTCCTTCTCCTCCTCCTCCTCCTCCGGCACGTTTTGAGACGTCGCTAAAATGAGTACAAAAATCCTGTTTGGGGAACCCTCTCTCGGAGACCAGAGTTGCGAGGATGTCCCAGGTCGCACCTGGTCGACGAGTAAGCTGTCGGGTCGGCACTGTGAGAGGCTCCACCGCCATGCTGTGAACTCAGAACCAACTGCAAGAGGAAGCGGGGGAGGGCGCGGAAGCGGGGGGGGCATGTCGTAATGGTTCCCCCCGGGCTGATATCGAGAGGTACGCGGCGCACGTCTCAAAAGAAAAATCGTGACGTCGGATGTCTGGGGAGGGCGGAAGGCAGTGCGCGCATGACGGATGCTGAGGCGGCAGAAACGACGACGGCGGGGACGGGGAGGCAGAGGCAAAGGCGCAGCAGCGGGAGGCGGGAGGCGGGAGGCGGGAGGAGGGAGGAGGGAAGAGGAGCCAGGCGGGAAGTGGGAAGAGGGAGGCGGGAGAAGGAATGAGAGAGGTTGTGATTGGAGCCCCTGTGCTACGAAACGTCTCAGGCAGAAAGGGCCAGACCATCTCGCGCGCGCCGCAACATCATTCGAGCTCGCATTGGAGGTCACACTCAATCGAAAACGTGTCCGAGACCACCTCGCGCGCGAGCAATCTTGGAGCTCGTATTGGAAGGATGTACTCTCAAAAGAATACGGGCCCGGGACAATCTTTACGCTACACTTTTTGACAAGTTCCACATCGCCTCGCTTCACCGTTAGGTCTATCCTGCAACTCCCTTTCCTTCTCTTTCCTCTCCTCCTTACTCCTCCTCCTCTCCCTCCTCCTCCTCTACCCCCTCCTCCTGCCTGCTCCCTCATGCACATCATCCGCCTCCTCCTTCTCCCTTCCATCTCCTCCTCCTCCTCCTCCTCCTCCTCCTCGACCTCCTCTTCATCCCGAACGGCATCTCGGAGCCTAGAGTTGCGAGGATGTCTCCAGCGTAACGGGCTGGACCACCTCACGCGCAGCATCTCGGACCCCAGAGTTGCGACGATTTCTCGGGCAAACGTGCTGCGAGGAAGTCTCAGGCGAAACGGGCCGGACCACCTCGAGCGCGGCGTCTCAGAGATCCGAGTTGCGGGGGCCTCCTGGTGCCTCCTGGGGCCTCCTGGGGACCTCCTGGGGCTTCCTCCTGGGCCTCATGTGGCCTCCTGAACTCCACCTGGGGTTTCCTGACGCCTCTTGGGGCTCCCAGGGGGGATATCTAACCTGTGGCCGTTTGGGCCTCTCCAAATGGAGGGGGGGGCACAAGAGCAGGAATAATCAACGAATCGACACCGGATGTGTATTGACTTCACACGTTCTGATAGGCGGCCTCCTGGGGCCTCCTGGGAGCCTCCTAGGAATCTCCTGGGGTCCCCTGGGGCCTGTCCTGGGCGTCCTGCAGCCTCCTGGAGCTCTCTGGGGTCTCCCCCTCCTCCTGCCTGCTCCCTCATGCACATCATCCGCCTCCTCCTTCTCCCTTCCATCTCCTCATCCTCCTCCTCCTCCTCCTCCTCCTCCTCCTCCTCCACCTCCTCTTCATCCCGAACGGCATCTCGGATCCTAGAGTTGCGAGGATGTGTCCAGCGTAACGGGCTGGACCACCTCGCGCGCGGCATCTCGGACCCCAGAGTTGCGACGATGTCTCTGGCGAAACGTGGTGCGAGGAAGTCTCAGGCGAAACGGGCCCGACCACCTCGAGCGCGGCGTCTCAGAGCTCCGAGTTGCGGGGGCCTCCTGGGGCCTCCTGGGACCTCCTGGTGACCTCCTGGGGCTTCCTCCTGGGCCTCCTGTGGCCTCCTGGACCCCACCTGGGGCTTCCTGAAGCCTCTTGGGGCTCCCAGCCGGGATATCTAACCTGTGGCCGTTTGGGCCTCTCCAAATGGAGGGGGGGGCACAAGAGCAGGAATAATCATCGAATCGACACCGGATGCGTATTAAGTTGACACGTTCTGACGAGGGCCTCCTGGGGCCTCTTGGGAGCCTCCTAGGAATCTCCTGGGGACCCCTGGGGCCTGTCCTGGGCGTCCTGCGGCCTCCTGGTGCCTCCTGGGGCCTCCTGGGGACCTCCTGGAGCTTCCTCCTGGGCCTCCTGTGGCCTCCTGAACTCCACCTGAGGTTTCCTGAAGGCTCTTGGGGCTCCCAGGGG
>CAUYUJ010022527.1:10000-122340 GCA_963575745.1 Prorocentrum cordatum
GCTATGGCAGCGCCCTCGAGGGCCTCCGCCAGGCGCGCCGCGCCCTCGCCAGCCCGCACGGCCGGAGCAATGCGCCAGTAAGCCTCGGGGGCCTGGGCTGTTCTTGTTCCACCATCCTGTTGTTGGGTCCCCCGCGAGGAACACATCTTTGATTGTTCATCGGTGTTTGTAAGATGTTTGCTCTCTCGCCTGCTCGGCCCGCTAACCTTCCACGACGGTCCAAGGGGGTCCAAACTCTATCACAGACTGCTTCAGAGCTCCCCCACAGCGGCCCGCGATCCTTCCCCTCCAGGGCTGTTTTCCACATGCCAGGGGTGCCCACGGCGGGCAAAACGGCTCCTCCGTAACCAGTTTGGTTCAAGCATCGAACGTAGATTTCGATTTACACACGCTCGCGGAACTTCCTCTCGTCCAATTCGCTCGGATGGCGGCGTCTGGGATGGTCTGGCCTCTCGTGCTTCTCGGGCTACCAGGCGCTTCCTGCATGCAACTGGCGACGAGCAGCTGGCGCGAGCAGCTGGCCGCCAACGCGACGTCCGCGCAGTGGAAGCGGGCGGAGTGCAGCGCGTGGCAGGTGGGTCAAGGCTGCTGCACGCCACTAGGAGATACCGCGTCTTCGTGGTCGTTCGCCTCGTATGGCGCGCACGGCTTTTGGTCCAGCACCCCGGCGTTCATCCGGTTCGACTTCCAGGACGATACGATCTGCGGTGGCGTGGCGAATGCCAGGCAACACGGGGACGCAGTTCTCACTTTGAACGACGCTTCGCCCATCGACCTGACCCTTTCGATGACGGGCGTGGCGGAGGCCTAGTACGAGAAATTCCAGCTGTACGTGGACAACGTCCTGCGCACCACTGTGCAAGCCTCAAACGGCCACGGAGGCAGCGCATGCCTGGTCAGCACTTGCATCATGTGCGATGTCAACATGCCTTCGCAGACGTTCTCGCTTTCAGCCGGACCGCACACAATCAGAGTCGTGGTTGATTCTGTCGACGGTCTGTACCACAATGACGCCTTCTTCCAGATCTCCTTCGGCAAAAGCAGCCCGACGTGTGGCGGGTGCACTTGCTCGGCGACGACGCCCAGCCCGACGCCATTCCCCACGGCAACGCCATCTCCGACCCCGTATCCGACGCCTTATCCGACGCCCTACCCGACGCCCTACCCGACGCTCTACCCGACGCCCTACCCGACGCCGCACCCGACGGCCTACCCGACGCCCTTCCCGACACCCTACCCCACGCCCTACCCCACGCCCTACCCGACGCCCTACCCGACGTCCTTCCCGACGCCTTACCCGACGCCCTTCCCGACGCCCTTCCCGACGCCCTTCCCAACGGCCTTCCCGACGCCCTTCCCGACGCCCTTCCCGACGGTTTTCCCCACGCCCAGCCCGACGCCCAGCCCGACGTATCCTCCTGGCTGGCCGACGCCGCACCCGACGTTTCCTTCTGGAGCTCCCATGGCGGGTGGAGCCGGCGGTGCGGCTGCCACTGGCGATCCCCACTTGCAAAATATTCTTGGTCAGCGGTTTGATTTGATGAAGCCGGGCAAGCATATTTTGGTTAACATCCCTCGCGGAAGACAGACGCGCGCATTGCTTCGCGTCGAGGCCGATGCGCGCCAATTTGGTGGACAATGTGCAGATATGTACTTCCAATAATTGAATGTTACAGGGACCTGGGCAGAGTTAAAACAGGCTGGAGGTTATCGTTATGTCGCGTCGCAGCGTGCCTCCGGGACTCCAGAGTGGGTTGCTTTTGGTACGCTTGAGATGAAAGTCGTTCATGGAAGCACGCAAAGTGGGCTCCCTTACTTGAACTTCTACGTCAAGCATTTAGGGCTAACAGGTTTTACGGTCGGAGGCCTTTTGGGAGAAGACGATCACGCCGACGCAACCATTCCTTTGGTAGAGTGTAAAGGGCACGTATCCCTTTGAGGGTTCAAGTCGGCAGCATCTTCGCTGTAGCAAGCTTCGAAGGGCAACGCTGCGTTTCTGTTCCTGTGCGAGAAAAATAACACACTGGCAAACTGACTCCAGGACCCCACTGGGAGCTACGTTGAGGGCCCAAGTGGCAGGGTTCGAATGTGGTTCCACCCGCATTTCGGCACACGCCTTACACGCTTCGTGGCCCCACAGGGATCTCCACCGAACACGATATTCACATCTGCGGCACTCACAACTGCATATGGTGAGGTCCCTCGCCAGGCTACTTTTTGCGGAGCCGTTCAACAGTTTGATCTTTTTCGTCACATCCACAGTGTGTTTTTTTGTTTTCTTTGCACACCGCCCGCGCAGGATCTCTCCCTCTTTCTTCTTCACCAGCATCACCGCCACCATCATCATCGTCATCTTCAACACTGCGATTTCACCACCATTATCATCATCACCATCATCATCCTCGTCATAGTCGTCATCATCATCGTCGTCGTCGTCATCATGGTCATCAGCATATCCGTCATACACTTCATCATGTTCAGCATATCTCATCAGGATCACCACTCCCTCGTCATTACCATCATCACTCTCGCATCATTTTTATCACCACCACCATCATCATCTTGACATCATCATCATCATCGTCATCATCATCATCATCAGCATCAGCATCATCATCATCATCATCTGTATCTTTGCCATCGTCGTCGTCATCATCATCATCATCATCCTCACCATCATCATCAACATGATCACCATCACTATCATCATAGCACACACACATGCGCTCATCTTGGGAAGTCTCAAGTTGGAGCCTCGCCTGTGAGTGCATTGCGAGGAATGTCAGGCGGGAGCCCCCTTTGTATGGGGGCCAGAGCTCATGTTACTAATCCGAGCGGGTCATCGGAATCTTGAACGTGTCGTCATTTTTGGGCTCCCCAGTCCTGAAGACTGCAGAAGTCTTCAGCGGGAGCCTCGCCTGTGAGCGCTCTGCGATGTAGACTCAGGCATGAGCCCCCTCACTATGGGGCCAGCAGCTCATGTCGTAGATGTGGGGCCCGCGCCTTCTAAGAAGCGGCCTTCTCCCAAGAAGCCTTCTCCCCTCCCCCAAACCCTTGTGCACGCTGCCAATCTGCGGTTCTCTCGTCGCGACGGCCGCATCCGCCTCGAACTCCTGGCCAGGACGCGCTCGAGGAGAGATCCCGGGAGCAGCGGTGTATCGCTATATCTTTGGGCTCCCTGGTGTTCGGGCCTCTGGGCCGTGAGAAGCAGTTCGAAATGAAGATTGTCGGGGGTTGATGGAGGTGCCCCATGGCCCAAGGTGCCCCCAGCTTTTTTCTTCATTTCTCGAGCAGGGGATCCGCTACAGAGTTGATGTACCCAAATTGAACTGTTCGTCGAGTCTGCGAAAACTACTACGTCGATAGATCCATCGAGCATTCTATGCATTTAATCACTACGTCGAATGCTCGGTAGATGCATTGTGCGTTCTACGTATTGTACGTATATTTCGTGAATTCGATGGAACATGAATTTTGGGGTAAATAAATTCTGTGGTCGATCCCCTACTCGAATTTTGGAGCCCCTGGGGCCCTCTGGGCCTCGTGATGGGGTGCTTTGGAGGTCGTGTTGGCCTCCTTGGAGATCCTTGGGGCACCTTGGGCCAGGGGAACTGCTTGCAAGACCCGAAGTAAGTCCCAGGGTGAGCCAGGGGCGGCCTAGCCGACCTCTAGCAAACCATTTTCTTCCGTGACGTCCCCCAAGAGAAATTCCCCAATCAGTGCTTGCACTGAAGGAGTCCTAGCGGAAATTGAAAGATTGGACTGGCCTTCGGCCAGTGCCGCCGATCCGGGTCGTTTGGGGTGCCCCCTAGACTGGGCGGCGACACTTCGCCGACAGACACGCACGCACACGCTCGCAGACACTACGCGCACACACCACACACACACGCACGCACGCACGCACGCACACGCACATACACACACACACACGCACGCACACACAAACACACACACACACACGCATACACACACGCACACACACACACAACACACACACATACCCCACACACCCCACACACCCCACACACCCCACACACACCCCACAAACCCCACACACACCACACACACCACACACACCACACACACCCCACACACCACACATCACACACCACACAACACACACCGCACACCACACACCACACACCACACGCCACGCAGTACACACCACACCACGCACCACACACCACACACCACACACCGCGCACACGCACACCGCACACCGCACACCGCACACCACACCACACACCACGCACCACGCACCACACACCACACACACCACACACCACACACCACACTTCGCACACCACGCACCACACACCACGCACCACGCACCACGCACCACACACAGCACCACACACCACACACCAAACTCACACACACACGCACACGCACACGCGCACGCACACGCGCACGCACACGCACACGCACACGCACACGCACACGCACACGCACACGCACACGCACACTCACACGCACACGCGCACGCGCACGCGCACGCGCACGCGCACGCGCACGCACACGCGCACGCACACGCACACGCACACACACACACACACCACACGCACACTACACGCACGCGCCACGCGCAAGCGCACTGCAGAACGCGCAACGCGCGCACCCACCGCACATCCACGCGCCACCCGCCGCGCACGCGCGCGCGCGACGCGCACGCGCACGCCACACCCACACGCGCACACCCACGCGCACAACCCACGCGCACACCCGCACGCGCACGCGCACGCCGCACAGCGCACTGCCGCACGCGCACGCGCGACCGCCACGCGCACCCCGCACGCGCATTCGCACGCGGCACCCGCACGCGCTACACCCGCCGGCGCACGGCGCACGCGCACGCCCCGCACCGCGCACGCGCAACCCCGCATCCGCAAACGCGCACCGGCGCGCCAGCGCACCGCGCACGCGCACGCGCACGCGCACGCGCACGCGCACACCCACGCGCACACCCACGCGCACACCCACACGCGCACACCCACGCGCGCACGCGCACACCCACACGCGCACGCGCACGCGCACGCTCACGCGCACGCGCACGCGCACGCGCACACCCACGCGCACACCCACGCGCACACCCACGCGCACACCCACACGCGCGCGCGCACACCCACACGCGCACGCGCACACGCGCACGCGCACACCCACACGCGCACGCGCACGCGCACGCGCACGCGCACACGCGCACGCGCGCACGCGCACGCGCACGCGCACGCGCACGCGCGCACGCACACACACACACATACATACATACATACATACATACATACATACACACACAAACACACACACACACACACACTACACACGCCACACACAGAGACACACACAGACACACGCACACACCACATTCACACACGCCCGCCACCTTCGCAGGCACATACACGCACGCGCCGGCAACAGACGCACAGACACACGCACACACAGACACACCACGCACACCGCACAAACACACGCACGCACACACCACAACTGACACGCATTTCACCGCCACCTTTTCCCCTCATTTGTTCCCTGTTTTCCGCTCTTGTCCCGTTCCGCGTCTCTCGCCCTCTTTCCAAGATCCCCTTCTCGCGCACACGGACTAACATTGCCCCGCGCACGCGCGCGCACCCCCCCTCCCCTCCTTCCCCGGCAGAGCCACCCCGGCACCCCCCCTAGAGGCTGAAGCTCAGCCTCGAGACTGTAGCTGAGACCCCTTCAAACTCACACGCCACGGAACCCCCTTCCCTTCCCCCACGCCATCGGAACCCACGCCACCCGATCCTCCCCCCTCCCCAATTCCCCCCGTCCATAGGCGGGACGGGGGACCAGATCCCCCCCCCACGCCAAACCCCCTCCCCTCCCCCGGCAGAGCCACCCCGACCACTGGAGTCCCCCCCCCCCGTCTTCCCCCAATCCCCCCTGCATGTCCACAGGCGGGACGAGGGACCGGACCCCCCCCCCACGCCACCGGAACCCACGCCACTTGACCCCACCCCTCATCGTACCCTGGCAGAGCCACCCCAGCCACCCCTTCCCCCATAAAACTCACACTCCAGATCGGCGGATTTGGCGAAAGTTTCCCGCCGACTGTTGTGGCCAGCTGGGTTCCCGGGTTCCCGGTTCCCGGGTCCTGGGTTCTTGGGCCGATTTCGGTGGGTTCCGGGTTCCCCGGGTAATTACCCGGGTTCCCGGTCGATCTCCTTATCGACCCCACGATTCAAAAAACCACATATTTTGTTGTTGTTTTTTTCTGTACCGGTGTAATTGTGTCCATGCCGCTACCCTTCTCTCGCTTTTCCTTGTTGAGTCCCGGGAGGCCCTCGTCACCACCGCTGGATTCGCCCCGAACTCCTAGACAGACCGCGTCCCTGGAGAGGCCCATGGAGTGCAGGTGTTCTCGTTCGCCTGGCCTCGCCCCCAAACCGTGTGTATGCGGCCAGAGGGAGGTTCGAGAAGCGACGGTGACGTCACGGAGGGGGATGTTTAGCAGGAAGTCGGTGAGGCTGCGCCCGAGAGAGCCCCGGGTCGAGATCCACCGTCATCGTCCGGACCTGCTCTTCTCATGGCAAGATTCCGCCGCTTCCTTTCCTCGGGGGGGCCCACGAATGAAGTCGGGCATGCCCCCCTTACAGGAGGAATGTTCAAGAATAGTACAGCGATAGTCTGATGACGATTTCTCGTGCTCTTGTGACTATTTTGAAATATGTTTCGACTATGTTTTCTTTTTCTTCCTAAAGCCGCATGTAGGATGACATGCCCGACCTCGACCAAGATGGGGATGGAAACAATCGGGACGAATACCAGCAGCTTGCTACAGCCTGGTTTGGACGGGATTCGTTGTCGGTGTAGCCGCAGAGGTCGTCCATTTGGTGCAAACGTTGCCTGGCCCAAAGCGACCAGTGCGGGTGTTGGACAGCATTCGTTGTTGGGCGTCTCCATTTTGTCCGTCCCAATTTCGGGCGTGCCAGGTTCCGCCGTTCCCCTCCTCCCCCAGCCCCGGTGCTCCTTTTTCAAAAGGCGAGAGGGGACACGAGGTATAACGTAGAATCGAAGATTACAGACGCACGTGTTGTTCTCAAACCGATGGGTAACACGTTTCTCGGATCAGTTCCAACGTTGTCGCGATCGGATGATTGGCGGAATCGGAGTTGCAACACGAACAGCCGATGAGGTTGATTTTATGAGCGTCGAGTTCAATGTATGTCGCATTGCCCGAGTCTGTCGAACCATGTTTGACGAGTGGCATACATTTGTATTACACTCGGGGTACGTGGGTGTTTTCGGTGAGAAGGTTCGACCCGCAGATGTTACTGATTAGCTGGACGTCCCTAGAACATCGAGAGTGTACTGCATGCCCTCCCGAACGCAACATCATCTTGTGCTTCCTCCTGTGGTGGTCGGATGCGCAGTTCTGCAGGGACTTGAGACGGACACGACACCAAAGGTCTTGACCATCGAAAGAGCGTGTTCTACCGCTGCTGGCGGAAAACCGGGGGGGGTCACTACCGGTTCGAACCCCTCCCCCCCCCCCTCCGGAAAACCGGGGGGGGTCACTACCGGTTCGGGGGGGGGGGTCACTACCGGTTCGAACCCCCCCCCCCCCTCGAAAACCGAGTGGGGGTGCGGACAGTGGTGGGGACGGTGTTGGTGGGGACAGTGGTGAGGGGACAGCGGGACAGTGGTGGGGACAGTGGGACAGTGGAGGGCCGGTAGTGGTGGGGACAGTGGTGGGGACAATGGTGGGAACAGGGGGGACAGTGGACAGTGGTGGGGACGGTGGTGGTGGGGACAGTGGTGTGGGGACAGTGGGAATGAGGTGGAAACAGTGGGACAGTGGAGGGTACAATGGTGGTGGGGACAGTGGTGAAGGCGGTGGCGAGGACGGCGGTGGGACAATGGGACAGAGGTACAGTGGGGACAGTGGTGGGGACAGTGGGGACAGTGGTGGGAACAGTGGGACAGCTCAGTGGGACAGCGGCGGAGTCAGTGGGACAGTGGGGACAGTGGGGATAGTCGGGCAGTGGTTGGGGCCGTGGAGACAGTGGGGAGAGTGGAACCGTGGTGGGAACAGTGGTGGGGACAGTGGGGACAGTGCGACAGTGGTGGGGGCACTGGTGGGGACACAGTGGGGACAGTGGTGGTGAGGACAGTGGTGCTGGGAACAACAGGGGGGATGTGATGCGGACGGTGGTAGGGACCGGGAGTCGTTTGCTGGCGGTGAGTGGGGGGGGGGGGAGGGGTTCGAGCCGGTAGTGATCGCCCTCCGGTTTTCGAAGGGGGGGGGGGGGGTTCGAACCAGTAGTGACCCCCCCCGGTTTTCCGGATCCGGAGGGGGGGGGGGGGGGGGGGGGGAGGGGTTCGAACCGGTAGTGACCCCCCCCGGTTTTCGAGGGGGAGGGGGGGGGGGGAGGGGTTAGGGGAGGGGGGGGGGGTTTTGCCGGGGGCGGGGGGGGGGGGTCCAGCAGGGGGGTGGGGGGGGGGGGGATTTTCGGAGGGGGGTGGGGGGGCGACCCCCGGGCTCCGGAGGAAAAGGTTGGCAATTTTCCATAGTAAAGCGGCGGTGGATCACGCTCTCTCTGACCATCCCATCCAACAACAACCACCAGGCGAGTTGCCCTGAGCAGGAATGTGCAGCAGCATGCCGTCACGCTCTGGGAGCCTCTTGGAGGCATCTCGGGGCCATCGCGAGGCCCTATTGAGGCCGTCTTGGGGCCATTTGGGAGGCCTTCGGGGCTCTCTTAGTGTCCTCTCGGGTTCTTCTGGGGCGTTCTTGGGGGCCTCCTGGGGCCATCTTGGGGGCCATGGATCAAACTGTGGCTCTTAATGTCAGCCCCCTCGGAGGCCAAACGCTTGCCTCTGGAGGCTCTCTTTGGGCGCTCCTGGGCGATCTTGGGGCCATCTTGGGCCCATCTTTGGCCACTCTTGAGTTATGATGTTCCAACCGACTGTAGCCTGGATCATCAGAAGCAACATCGAGCACCAAGAAGATACCGAAACTTGTTGTTTTTCACGTGTCGGGCCCTCGGAGGCGATACTCGATCGACAGACGCTGCTTCTATTGTAGAGGCCTCCGGCCGGTGCCGCCGATCCGGGACGATCCCGCTGTCAGAAGGACGCCTTCGCCCCAGTGCGCTTGTTCAAACGTAAGTGGTTTGGAAACAGCTTGGAGGCATTGCGTGGGTTTCTTGAGGGACCTCTACGACGCATCTTCGAGGCCTCCTGGGGGGGAGTCTTGGAGGTGATTGTTGAGCCTCTTGGGGGCCTTTTGGGCTTCTTGGGGGGCATGCAGGAGGCATCCTGGAGGCCTCCAGGTAAGTTTTAAGCTTTCGGGAGCGCTTTTGGTGCCTTTTTGGGGGCCTCTTGAGGGTCACTTGGAGCCTCTCGGGGTTTCTTGGAGACTCCGAGGGCCATTTTGGTGCCTCATGGGCGCCTCTTGGGCCGTCTTGGGCCCTTCTGGGGCCGTCATGGAGTCCTCTTGGGCGCTTCTTGGGCCCGTCCTGGGGCCCGCTTGGGCTGTCTTGGGGGCCTCCTGGGCCGTCTTGGGCCCTTCTTGGGCCGATTTGGAGCCCTCGTGAGAGCCTCTGGGCCCGTTTTGAGGGTCTCTTGGGCCGTCTTGGACATTGCGAAGGCCGAAGAAGCGAAAATGCAAAACAATGCACGTTATCCTACGGGAATGGGACCGATTTTCCATCTTTGGGCACTCTTAGGAGGTGTTGGGAGTGTACGTTGGAGGCTTCTGGAGCTGTCTGAGGAACATATTGAGTGTCTTGGAGCGATGTTTCGGCCAATCAGGGTCCTCTTGGGCCGTCTAGGCGGCCGCTGGGTTTTTTTATGAGCCCGCGTTCGAGCTCTCCGGGGCGAGGGGCCGACCTGGAGTGAGTTGGAGCTCCGATTTTGTCACCAACATTGATTTGGACCCCCCCCCCTACCCCGGCAGAGCCACCCCGGCACCCACCCCCACAGCAGAGCTGAAGCTCAAGAATTGAGGTTCAGGCTATATCTGAGGGTCTTTGAAACTCACACGCAGGATCGGCGGATACTTTTCTGGGTGCTCGAATTATTTCTGGGATGCGTCCCCGAAGTCCGATAGGAGCAACAGAACTCTTGAGGCTCTCTTGGGCCATCTCAAAATTATCTTGCGGCCCCAAGAGCCCATCGGACGCGCCACGGCAGGCCTACAACAAACGCTGCTATTTGAGGATTTATCCAGGTGTGACAGAGTGAATGAATCGCCGTTGAGCCCCGATCCGAGTCGAGCTCGTCCGTAATCGGCTGGCTCAAGCTTTTCACTGGCTAGAGGAGCCAGACGCCGGACATACACACTATATGTTTGATCGCATCCGTCAGCTCGGCAAGCTTGCTCTCGGAGCCTTGGTTCGGACGCGATCAGCAACGCGGCCCAGCACGCCGCCAGTACCATCACCCACTGCGCGGCTGAGGAGTACACTATCGGAAACAGCTCCTTGAAGTGGGGCATCTTCCTTGTGGGCCTGTTGCTCGGGCTCATCCTTGGCGTCTTGCTCAGTTGCTGCTGTGCAGGCTGCTGCTTCATCACTTAGAGTCATGTTCCGCGCAGGACAGAAGGTCAAGCTCCATTACCGGAACGGTGCGTGGCACGCCCGCCTGTTGATCAAGGAGACGACGGCACAAATGATGGAGGAGCAGATTGGCGAGCAGGCGAACGAGTTTGGGCTCCCCGTGTGGTGGGTCGCCACCCGGAGCGGCGACGTGTACCCGGAGCAGGTGGGCGAGGGCGCGTCGATTGACACGCGTTGCTTCCAGCCGGATGGGAGTCTGGTGCCGCGGGCGGCCCGAGCTGGCTTCCGCGCGAACGACCGCTACTACAACTTCATGGACGGCACGAACCTCGCCGAGGTGTACGTTACCGCGCTGGCGGCCGTGGAGGCCGTGGAGGGCGCCGGCGCCGCAGGTGCCATGGTGGCCGCGGACGGGGGGGCCGTCGGCCCTCCTGGAGCCGGGCCGCCTGGCCCAGGCGCGATGCCGGGCCCTCCGGGTGCGGGCGCGGCCGACGACGACGAGGGGGACCTCCGCGTGCTCCCCGTCAAGTGGCGCGGGGAGAATCGCTTCCGCCCCTTCAGCGAGGCGGTGGGCGCCATGGAGCACGTGGAGTTCAACGATTCCGAGCTGGAGGGGGACCCCAGCGCCGAGTGGTACCTCCAGAAGATGGCTCAGACGGGGCTGGCCCCCGTGGCTCGCTCTAGGGCTTGGGCCAGTGACGGCGGCGCCCCCGCCGGGGATCGCTCGGCGCACGAGCATCACATGATCATGAAGGTGATTCAGACGGCTGCAGAAAGAGACCAGTTGAATCTCATGTGCCTCGAGAGTTTCGAGCTGCTGATAAGGCGGGCCCAGGTGATTGAGTCCGCTCACGTCGCCAACCCAGCCAATGCGGACTACAGCCACGCGGACGACATGATGGGCTGGGGCGTCACGAAGGGCGGCGCATTGGTGGCTCCTGCTCTCACGCGGCATGCGGCCGCGAAGGCGGCCGAGCGCAGCTCGATCCTCAAGGGGCAGCGCAAGTATGCAGAGGAGATGCGCCTGTCGAAGCTGAAGAAGCCGCCCAAAGGAGGCGGCAAGGGCCAAGGCGGGGAGGGCAACCCCGGCGCCGCCGGCGCCGGGACGGGGCAATGACTGCCCAACCCGAGGAGGGTGTGGGCGGCCCTCCCGCCGCGGCCGCGGCGCCTCATGCCTCTGGGGACGACGCTCGCTTGCTTCAGCGCGATCTTCTCCCTCTGCCTCGCCTGGCTCCAGAGTGCCGGGCTCGGCGTCAAGCTGGGCTGTCGCGAGGCGTGCGACAGCGGCTTGCCGAGACTGACCGGTGCTTCGAACGCGTTAATGAGATGGTGGATGCAATTAACTCGCTTGCTGGATATTCTGAGCCGTGTGACCGTCCAGCGTCCTCTTGCCAATTAGAAGCTCTCAACCGGCTCGAAGGCGCTGCCCGTGCTTTCAAGCCTGCATTTTGTGCTCCTAATTCCGAGGAAGCCCTCTCGGCGCTTCTCGGGTCAGGCCGTCCTTACGAAGACGGACCCAACGCTAGCCTTGCCTCGTACGACTCAGAGTTGATCTCGGTGCCCCGAGCCGGAGCAAAGCCTGTCGACCTCGGTGATCGCCTTCCGAGTGATGCCAGTCAATTTCTCGTAGATTTCGAGCGTCACATCTTGTTGAATGAAGAGGAGTGGGGGGCCGTGTGTGAGGCACAGCTGCCCGTGAAGGTTTATTATGATCCCAAGCTCCGGGGGGGGGTCCCGTCACTTTAAAGACCTGATGTCGAAGATGCACGAGGCCGGGTTGTTGGCTTATGTTTCCAGGCCTTCCTGCAAGGTGGGCGCCTTCGCCGTTCGCAAGAAAAACGGACGGCAGCGCTTGGTCATATATTGCAGGGCCACCAACCGTCTCTTCCGTCCCACTCCCCACCTCCCGATGGGCACAGGTGCCGCCTGGGCGGATGTGGCCATCGGAGAGGGTGAGCAGGCGTGGTTCTCGTTGTCTGACATCAAGGGTTACTTCTATTGTTGTGGGATCCCCCCGGAGCTCAGTAGGTATTTCAGTTTCGATGCTGTCGGGCCCGACTTTTTTGAAAACTTGGTCCTGCCGCCCGTTTTCCTGGGCCCCGGGAACCCGGGCGGGACCTGGTTCCCTGCCCTTCGGGTGCCCCCCATGGGATGGAGCTGGAGTTTCTTCTTTGCGCAGTTGGCGCACTCGACGGAAGTCGGTCGGGCGCTTGAATTACCCCCAGGGTGCATCCTGCTCGATCGTGCTCCTGCTCCTCCTCTTCGGGCCTCCTCCGTCCTCGCCCCCCCCTTATTGTGATAACCTGACGGTCGCCGCCACCTGCCCCGATCGAGCGAACCGCGCCCGGGAGCGCGTGGCCGAGCACTGTCGCGACCTCGGTTTCGAGGTGCACGAGGAAGAGGAGGCTGCCCAGTGGGCCCAGAGTTTGGGTTTCCTCCTCGATGGGGCCCGTGGGCATTTTAGTGGGACCCCTGAGAGGCAGTGGCGCCTCCGAGTCGCCCTCTTCCCTCTCGCCCGTCGCCCCGTCGTGTCTGGAAGACAGTTGGAGCGCCTCTTGGGTCATGTAACTTTTCAGTTGCTCGCTCGTCGTGAGCTCTTGTCCGTACTCAGTTCCAGCTACGGGTTCGTTCGCAAATATTATAACTCTCGCGGGCGACTCTGGCCGAGCGTGGCTCGGGAATGCTGGCTTCTGGGTTGTCTGTTGCCGCTCTGCTCGCCGAATCTTCGTGCCCCCTGGGACCCCCTCAGTTTTATGACCGACGCGAGCCCCTCTGGTTTCGGCATCTGTGAAGCTCCGCTCACGTCCGAAGAACTGGAGTTCGAAAGCGCCTACAGTGAGCGCTGGAGGTTCCGTCTGGAGTTTGAACGAGGTGAAGGTCCTAGGGCTGACGCCCTCCGTGCCGCCGACCCCTTCAGCGACCCCGCGACGGTCAAGCCGTGCGGCAAGCCCGCCCGGTGGGTGTGGGGCCCTCAAGAGGCCTTCCCCAACGTTTCCCAACAAGTGCTTGCCAAGGACCGATGGAGGACCGTCGTTTCTGCTCCTTGGGATCGTAGGGAGGTAATTCACATCCTGGAGGCGCGGGCCTGTTTGGCCGCTGTGCGTAGGAGGGTCAGGTCTGGTAAAGCTCACGGGTGTCGCCTGCTCGGTTTCTCGGACAGCATGGCCGCTGTGCTCGCGTTCAGCAATGGTCGTGCTGCTGATAATGCCCTGCTTCAAGTATGTCGCCAGTTCGCTGCAGTCTCGTTGGCGTCGGGAGTTCGCGTTCGTTGGAGGTGGATGCCGTCGGAGTTCAACCGCGCCGACAGCCCGACTTGCTCAGCTGCGTGCCCGGGCGGCCCGCAAGCAGGCCTTCGCTGCTGGCGGCCATGGAGGTGGCAGCGGCCCGCGAGGCCCCCCGCCTCACGAGGCAGACAGCGCGCCTGCCGCCGCGCCGAGACGCAGTCCGCGGGACGGCAAGTCCCCCGCGGGTCCGAGCCACGGCGGCTGCGGTGACGCCCCGCCTGGCGCGGCCGACAGAGCTTCCTCGCGCCCCGACGCCGGCCCCCGCTGCACGGGGGCCGAGGCCGTCGCGCCTGGTGCCCCCGGCACCTCGCGGAGTGCCCGGGACTGCTCTGTCGGCGCGTCTGCGCCGCGAGGAGAGGCTGCGGGGCCGTCGCGCCGCGGCTCGGGCGAGGCGATCGTCGGCGGCAGCCGAGACTTCGCTGCCAGGGGCCCGCGCTGGGGGCCTGAGCCTCCTCGAGAACCGCTCCGTGGGCAAGGCTATGCAGAAGCGGTACAGGGTGACCTTCGACTCGTTCATGGACTTTGCCGAGGTGGAGTGCCTGGAGACCGCGAGCCCGGCAGAAGTGGACCTGGCGGCGCTCGAGTACCTCGACTTTCGGTACCTCGAAGGGGACCGCTGCGATGTCGGGAACACGCTGCTCGGGGCCGTGCTCTTCTGCCGCACTGACGTAGCCAACCTGGGGCGATCGAGCCTCCCTCGCCTCCGCCGGGCCTTGAGGGGCTTTCGCAAGGCGGCGCCGCCGGCCAGCCGCCTGCCCCTCCCGTGGGAGTGGTGTGCGGCGCTGGCTGCGGCCATGCAGTGGAGGGGCCACACCCAGGCGGCGATCGCGTTGGTGACGTCCTTCGACACCTACATTCGGCCAGGAGCTCCCATGTCGGTGCGGGTGGGGGACGTCCTCCAACCAGTGGCAACCCAGGGCATGGACCGCTGGGGCATCACCCTGTTCCCGCAGGAGCGCGGCGCGATGAGCAAGACGGGGGCTCAGGACGACACGATCATCTTCGGCAACCACGACGTCGACACGGCTCGGCTCGTCAGGTTCTCGATGGGTCGGGGGAGCGACGACGAGATGCCGTTCCCGATCGGGATGCGCCTGTACAAGAAGCACTTCGACCAGGCGTGCGTGGACCTGGGCCTCGACAAGTTCAAGCTGGTGACCTACCAGGCCCGTCGCGGAGGCGCCACCCGGGACATCTTGCTGCAGCGCAGGACGCTCGAGGAGACTCGCAAGCGGGGCACGTGGGAGACCTACTCCAGCCTGCGCAGGTACGAGAAGAGCGGGAGGGTGCAGAAGGTGATGCAGTCGACCCCGCCCCACCTCCTCGCCTTCGCCAAGCTGGCGTGCGGAAACCTCGAGGAGTGGCTCCTTGGCTCGCCGTCGACGGTGCCGCTTCCCCTCCGAAAGCGGCCCCGCGAGCCATAGAGGTCTTCGCCGGCACTGCAGGTGTCAGCCGCGCCTTGGCCAGGCTTGGCGTGCCCACCTTGGTCTACGAGATCTTCGATGGGCCTGGCGCCGATGTCTCCCAACGTGCCGTTCAGGACCTCATTTTGGAGCTTGTGCGATCCGGCTCGATTCTCTTCGTCTGGATTGGACTGCCCTGCGCAACCTACAGCCGAGCCCGCGCCGGTGGCGCGGGACCTGGCCCAGTGAGGTCCACAGCTCGCCCTTTGGGCTTGGACGGGCTGTCGGCCAAGGACGTTCAGAAGATTGCAGATGCCAATGCGCTGACCCGGTTCACGATTCGTCTCCTGAAGTGCTGTCGCCAACACAATGTGCGTGCCGTGCTCGAGAACCCTCGTACAAGCATTCTCTGGCACGTTCCAGGCATCCGCCGCCTCCAGGATTTTTCGGTTTTTTCGAAGTAGAGGTAGATTACTGCAGATACGGTGCGAAGTGGAGAAAAGGCACGACCCTCTTGTGCAACTTTGAAGATGCCACCACACTCGAGGCCAAGTGCAAAGGCTCTCGAGGCATTTGTGGTGTCACAGGTTGTCCTCACTTCCCCTTGTCTGGCAAGGATCCCAACGGGTTTTTTTGGACCCGCCGCGCCCAGGGATGCCCCAAAAAACTTTGCTCGTCTGTGGCCAGTCTCATCTCTCTCATCTCTCTGGCTAAATCTGTTGGCACAAATTTAATGTGACGGAATCCTCAGAGGTATGGGTATCTTATCTGATTGCAGCCTCAGAGAACAGGCTCCAATACTAATGGAGCGGGGGTATTTGACACCCCACGGAATTTACATGTGGGTCTGTTTCAAGACCTCTTTGTGTTCTCTCTCTCTCCTTGCCTCCCGCCTTCGGGATTGGCTGACACCAGGAGATGTCACTTGTGCGATTCTATCTGGGACCCGCCTGATCTCTGCGATCTCAGGGGCACCGTGGCTTCGCAACAATCCCGCCTCCCTCTGTCCGCCTCTGGTGGGCCCTTTCTTGCCCTTTGCCTCCTGTTGCTCCCCTGCAGTCTCGGGCTCAAGCTTTCGGTATGCTACCTCCCAAGGCGTCAGACCCTCACGTTATCTTTCAGGGGAAGCTTTGCAGGTCTAAACGCCAAGTCTGCTTCCTGTCCAAACAAGACCTTGAAGCACTCTCATTCTGCTCTACGCTGCTATTCCAAAGGGCGGTCAAGTTGCCTGCTCGGTTCCTTATACCTTCGGACCTTGGTGGTCCACATCTCACATATGACTGGTGCAAAATTCCGCTCTTCAAAGCTTGTCGGGACAGCGGCTTTAATAGACTGTATGTAAACGTTAGGGGACCTGACGAAAGGGTCCGGAGAATCCCTTGGAAAGAACTGGCTGTTGGTCAGTAGCCGTTTCGCCTCAAACCCTGACGGAACTTGTCCAAAACGGCTGGGAACATCCATATACAATTCAGGGGATGGTCAAACGCAGCCTCCCAGCCAAGCTAGCAGCCAGGAAGCGTCTCAAGTGGACTCACGGCTCAGGTGGAATGTGGAACTACTGTGAAGAGGAAAAGGTCTACACCAAAGTCTGGTACACGGAGTACTATGATACGTGGTTCGACCCTGAATCTGGCTGGCCCCACCCAGTGGTTTGGTACCTGTCTGACGACTGGTGGGACGGAGACTTCTTTGTAGAAAAGTGGCGTTGGAAGTATCCGTGAAGACCTCTCCTGGGACTACCACAGTCTGAACCTCTTGGCATCTGCGGTGCATGGGCCTGCGGCTTTTGGAGGTCTCTCAGTTCTCCTTCAATCTCCTTTGCATGTTCCTCAACGTCGGTAGTTGGCAAAATACTAACCATAAACATTCACAGCCCTCTCGCGTCATACATGTTTGAATTCAACTACCTCATATGCCTCGATTCACCTGGGGTGGGTTCTCACGGTTGGGCTCACTCGGCTTTACAGTTTCCTTTGTATGCCTCCGTATCTTCTGGGTCATTGCGTGCTTGGGACATTCAGTTTAATGTCAGGCTTTCTTTCTTTCACCACATTTATTCGAATGGGTTGCCACTTATGTATATTGGGCTTCAAGGGACTCAAAGAAAGTTCTCTTCACTTCTTAATTACTTCTGGTCGTGGGAACATGTGCCCCCAAGTTCGGCGTCAAGAGTTATTCAAGTTACTCGAGTTACTCAAGTCACTCAAGATATTTTGATCAATTTAAGCATAATCCATCACCTTGCATTACGTTTCTCATTGCTCGCACCTTTATTCAAAGCGAGAGGGTCCTGGTGGTGGATCTCTTTCATTCATTCAGTATCATGGGTTCATTTTAGGATGGGTTTCAATCATTCACGATCTCTTTCAGTATCATGGGTTTCAATCATGGTTTCTTTCAGTATTGGACAGGCAGTCTCCATTCATGATGTCGTTTAGTATCTTGGGTTTCAATCCTGGGTTGGGATTCATCTTTGTTCTGCCCCTTCCTCTCCCGCTTCTTGCCCGCCTTCCCTCTTTCTCTACCGTACGCATTTGGCGTATTGGTGGCTTCTCAGGTTTGTGTTTTGGGAGAACCGACCTTTCAAGGCGCGTCATCATCATCATCATCATCTCTCTTTAACGGCTGTGCCAGTACAAACTATGGACTATGGTGGATGCTCGCGGTGACGTGGACGTCCCTCGAGCGTGTGTCTCAGTGAATTCACGCTCCCAGTGTCTGTTCGCGCTCATCCTAATGCTTGGCTTCACACATAGTGCTGGTAAAATGAGCATCGTCATTTGAGGATTTATCCAGGTGTGACAGAGTGAATGAATCGCCGTTGAGCCCCGATCCGAGTCGAGCTCGTCCGTAATCGGCTGGCTCAAGCTTTTCACTGGCTCCTTCCTCCTCCCCTCCTCCTCCTCTGAAACTTTAACACAGGTGGATGCTCGCGGTGACGTGGACGTCCCTCGAGCGTGTGTCTCAGTGAATTCACGCTTCCAGTGTCTGTTCGCGCTCATCCTAATGCTTGGCTTCGCACATAGTGCTGGTAAAATGAGCATCGCCATTCATTTGGTTTTAAGCGGATGTGTGCCTCTCGGGGGGGTCTTTGGGCGGCTCCGTAGCCACATAGAGCTGCTTTGGTATGGTCATCGCGCCTCCTGAAGGCATGTTGGAAGCTATGTTAAGCCATCTTGGGCTATCTTGTGCAAAATTGGGGCCATCTTGGGCTATCTGGGGCCATCTTGGTCCACCTTGGATGCTTTAATCCCTCGCGACCAGGCCCGTCCAGATTCATGGAGAGGGGTATTGGGAGTGAGAAGCCTCTTCGCCATTGGAAAGGGGAAGGCTGCAAACACTAACTCGTTTAACCTCCTACGCCGCAAGGCCTGCTGGGACTTGAGAAATAATAGACGGAATGCGAGGAGGAGAAGGATGATGAGCCACAGATCGGCGGTGAGGGCGAGCAGTCGACATCGCTTGAGACGACCGCGAAGGCACACAGAAGCAGGGAAGGATGCAGAGGTGAAAGAGTTCGGAGGAGGATGAGAAGGTGGGAGGAGAGAATGACGAAGGGATTGTACAGTCAAGACGGTGAAATATGGACTACTGTGGGCTCTGGAGGGCCTCCGGTTTTCAGGCCGCTTCTGAGATCTAGGTCGTTGAACTTTCTCGTTGCCAAGGTTCGCCGTGCAAAATGCGTGTGATCTTAATCCGTAAGGGCTTCGCCCCTTGCCGCCGGCCCCCTCTCTCGGATAATGGGCAATGCAAGAGCGAAAGCATGAGGCCTTGGCGCCGCCGTGAAGCAGCGTCGGGACTTCACGCGAAGACGGTGAGTAATCGGCAAGACAAATTGAAATTCTGGTGATGTTGTTGAATTCGGTGTTGTATTTCGATGGTTTATGGCTTCGGATACGCGAATCGTGCGTAATTTACGAGGGTGTATGGCTTCGGGCTCGATGTGCATGGCTTCGGAGACGCGGATTTGGTATAGTTTATCAGGGTGTATGGCTTCGGATACGGTGTATTTTGCGAGGGTGTATGGCTTCGGTGTCGCAAGTATTGTGCATTTACGCAGGTTTATGACTTCGAAGACACGGGCATTGCGTAATTTACGACGGTTTACGGCTTCGGCGACGCGAACACTGCGTGATTTACAAGCGTTTGTGGCTTCGGGGACGCAAGCATTGCATAAGTTACGAGGGTTTATGGCTTCGTGGACACGAGTATAGTGTATTCTGCTAGGGTTTATGGTTTTGGGGACGCGAGTACGATGTAATTCACGAGGGTCTATGGCCTCGGGGACGCGAACCTTGTGCAATTTACAGAAAGGTTTATGGCTTCGGAGGCGCGAATAATTGATTTTTACTTGTCCCACGCCACCCCAGGAATTCAGGCAATGCGATTCGGGCGTGGTAACTCGGTTCCTTCTCGGCTCCCCCCCTCGCGCGGTCCATCAACAAGGAACAGTAAGCAGCAAGAAACAGAACTGTAACAGTGGAAACTGGAAACTGGAACTGGCGCAGGGAAGAGCAAACCTTGGTCCTGCAGCCTGCTTTCCCCGCAAGGGTTCCCGCGGATTTTATCGCTCCGCTCATTCCGCCGGCCCATTTCGCATCAGGGTGTCTGCATGGTGGTTTGCTTGCACCCGTAGAGAAACGGCAGGGTAAGCAGGACAGTCCTCGAGGAGATTTTTGGAGATGTAGCTTGCACCCTGTTGAAGAGAGCCGGTAGACTGCCCCAGTGGGCGCCAAGACGGCTCAAGAGCGCTCCAGCAGAGTTTGGCGACGGACCTGGGTTGTGTGTCAGAGTTCTCGTGAGGGCTTTGGGGAGCCTCTGGGGAGCAGTTTTCAGGCCTCTGGGGAGCCTCTTGGGGGCCTCTTGGGGACCGGGCCTCCTGGGGCCTGTTGGGAGCCTCTTTGGGGGCCTCTTTGGGGACCTCTGGGGGGTCTCTTGGGACCTCCTGTGAGGCTTTTGGCAGAATCTGGGGGCTTCCTGGGTGCCTCTTGGGGCCGAGAGCTCGACATGTCTCTTCGGGTTTCCCTCTGGGCCCCCTCTTGGGGCCATCCTGGGGCCGTCTTGGAGGCCTCTTGGGCCGTCTTAGGGCCATCTTGGGCCATTTGGGGACCTTCTTGATGGTGGCTTTTTGGGCCGTCGTGGAGCGATCGTGGGGCCTCTTTGGCCGTCCAGGGCGGTCGAAAGGCGGTATCGCCAAAACCGTCCGTCTTCGGGGGGCTTCTCGACGTCCTCTTGGAACCCTCCTGGAGCTTCTTGGGACCAATGCGGGCCATCTTGGAAAGCTCTTGGCCTGAGGCTGTGGGGCGTGCCACCCTTCTGGCGCCTTATTGGGTCGCTCGGGGGGCCCCCGAGGCCGCGCCCAGGAGATCTGGCATCTCTGACCGGACACGGGTCATTGCTGGGACCTCGCCAAGTTCGGGACGATCGAAATGCGTTCGGAAAGAATGGAAACGATGCCCAACAGCAGTCCTTGTTGATTTTAAACAGGCATCGCTGTCCGCGCCGCTGCGGACCATGTTCTTTGAAGACAAAAAGCCGCGTGGCTAACAGCGGCCCTGTCGGTTCGGGACAACAATTTGTTGTTGGGCATTCCCATTGTTTGTCCGTGCCAATTTGGGGCGTCCGAAGACCTTGCCAGGACCTTGCCGGGACCCTACCGGGACCTTGCCGGGACCTTGCGGGGGAATTTTTCGTTTGGGGACCCCTAGGGGCCACCATGCGCGCGAGAGCTAGACAGATTCTTCAATTCTTATCGGAGATTTTAGCAGGCCTTTGGCCCCATGGGCGGGCGAGTTCAGCGCTCCCTTTGTAGCACCATGACAGTATCATGATGGATCGGAGTGCTGGAAGGATCATGGCATGGAGCGCCTGAAAGGTTCGATGGTCATGCTGCAGCGCCGAAAGGTTGGACAAGAGCAGAACACATCAGACAGGATGAAAGACGGCCCATGGGCCCGAAGAGCGGACGAAGGGATCGGGACTGCCATTGGCGCGCAACCCCAGGGCGGCTTCTCATCGGACGCTGGCAGCCAGCACTTTGAATCGGCCGGCTTTAGATGTCTTTCCGCCGCAGTCGCGTGCCGCTCCCACTCTCAAACTGTAGTGCCATCTGCGCGGCCCGATGCCTCTGGAGATGTAGAAGTGGGGAGTGATGTCATGCACATGTTGTTGTGTCAGTGCTCTCCTGTCGTTTCAGAGTCCGTGCCGTCGTGCGCCCTTCAAGCGCGTTGGCGTCCGCCCTCGCTGCTTATCAAACAGTTCCCTGTTGGTCGACATGGGA
The DNA here is from genome assembly GCA_963575745.1 of Prorocentrum cordatum. Lineage (NCBI taxonomy): Eukaryota > Dinophyceae > Prorocentrales > Prorocentraceae > Prorocentrum > Prorocentrum cordatum. The sequence goes on from CAUYUJ010022527.1 coordinate 31,503, forward strand.
GACTGCATTCTAGTGTCCCGACCTACTCCTAGCCTTGGGCACCAGAGAATTCCGAGCACCACGACAGTACCGAAACTGGAGGATTTCCGCGTGTCGGGCCCTGAGAGGCGGTTTTCGTTCGACGCTTCGCCAGCGTGTCGGGCAGACACTGCTTCGGTGCTCGAAACGCTTTCTGGGATGTGGTCCTGAAGCCTGACGGGAACATCAGAAGGCTGGTACAGCATGCGACGACCGTGTTGACTCAGGCGGGAAAGAAACACACGGACACAATGCCGACGCCGAGAAACTATGGGAAGATTTGGGAAGCGGGAGGGAAGACGAAAACCCAGAACATATGGGAAAACATTGGGAATCCTGTTATTTGTGTGTATTTATTTGTCGGTCCCAGGGCCCCTTCATTGCCACGCTTGCGCAACAAGGAGCGCGATGCGATGCGGGCAGCCAGCACTGCCGCTGCAGCAGCGGCGCCGACGGCACCAGCAGCCGCTGCTGTCGGGGTGGAGGGCGGCGGCGCTCATGGCTCACCGAGCGCGTCCCACTACTGGCAAAGCAGGGCTGAACCTCAACGGTGTTTTGACGATTTCGTGAGCCGTATTCGGTTCGATTTCGTTTTGCGGTAAAGGCGGATTGAAAACAAAACGAGGGAAAACGAGAACTAAACGAAAACGAAAAACACCATTGAGGTTCAGCCCTGTAGCAAAGTTCCTATTCGCAAGCGCCCGAACACACATGTTCGCCTCGATGTAATGGATCATATATTCCCGAGGCGGACCCAGACCATTGGCGAGCAGTCACTTTGCGAGCAGTGGAAGGCGCTTGTCTAATGGCGGACGTGGCAACGGGGGTCGAGCCAGGCGCGCCTGCCAGCAGCTCTGGCGCCGCACGGCCAGAGGAAGATACCGCCGGATCAGTGACAGGACCTCCTTCTCGGCCCATGGCCCACCCAGGTGGCGCCGCCGGTCCGCCAGCGCAAGGCGTCGATATTGATGGTCCTCAGGAGACGTGTTAGCCCCGTGTGTCTGTGTGTGTGTGTTGCCCCGCTGGGCCGTTGTCGGCCAGGCAAGCACCGCCAGCGCCGCACGGAAGGGCTTCGGTGGACCAGCACACGTTGGCGCGTTAGCACGCGTTCTGAGAGGATCCTCGGCGAGCGTGGGGGAGGGTTGCTTGTGCCCCCAGCGCGGCGGGAGCTGCGCCAACCCAGCCAGTTTCGCGCGACATCTCACGGTGGCCCACGAGGGGGCGATCATGGGCGAGACCATGGCGGGGCATTTGCGCGCCCTCGAGCGCGGGGTCTGCGTCGAAGATTCCTGCCGCCGCATACGTAAGACTGGCACGGGCGCGTGCCGCCGGCGTGGTCCGTCGCGGTCCCTGCGGGCAGAGCGGGCCGGAGACACAGTGCCAGGGCGGGCGTGGCGTCCTGCTTCGAAGGACCCCAGCGGTGGCCCCGAACGCGCAGCATCCCGCCGTCGCGGCCGCTGACCCGCCTGGCACCGCGACTGCGCGGGAACCAGCTCTTTCTGAAGGCTGGGTCGGGCGCGTGCGGCGTTGCTGCACGGGCGTGGAGGGCCATCGAGGAGGGTCGCACCAAGCTGCTTTCCGCTGGCATCCCGGAGGTGGCGCACGTTGCCCGCGAGGTAGGAAAGCGGGTCGGCTTATGGGAGAGGGGACCTCGAAGGCTTGTCCGCCGGGTCGAGCTGCATGTTGCGACGGGGTCCCAGCGTCGTCGGCGGGGTCGGCCCTCATACGACAGCGGGGTGCAGAAGATCGACGAGACCCAGCGTGCGGTCGTCGTCAAGATGGCGCAGGAGGGGGCCTTTCGCAAAGCCATCCAGGCGATACTCGGGGACGGCTCCCCCAGTGACGCCGGCAAGTCCTGGAGGTCCGGTTCGGTGCGCTAACACTTGCAGCGCAGGGTCTTTCCGGTTCAGGCCCGAGCATCTGGCTGAGCTTTGGGCGTGAGGCGGCGGCGCGTGGGCAACGGCCTGATGTGGGCGCTGCGCCGGATGCTGTTTCGCATCGGGGGGGGCGCCCCCAGAGGAGGGCCGATGGATCACAAGGGGCCGCGCGATTCTCCTGAACAAGACAGGAGGGTCGTAGCCACGGCCCATGAAGATCGGCGAGGTGCTGCGTGCGGCGGCGGCGAAGCGATTGATGCATCGCCACGTGGCCCAGCTGCGTAGCGAGGTGGACCACCTCGCAGCTGCGCCTGTCGCACCAGGTGCGACAGGCGCAGTGGGGCCTCGGGATCCCTGGCGCCACCGAGGCGCTTGCTCTTTGGAGGGTTCTGGTCGACGAGTCCGCCAAGAGCGGCGACGCGCAGGTGATGGTGGTGGCCGACGTGGACTTGCAGAATTCCTTCAACTCGGTCGAGCGACAGTCGGTCCGGAGAGGGCTCAACCGTCTCCTGCCCGAGGAAGCCCCCATCTGCGAATGGGAGCACAAGGAGCCTGGCATTACCGAGTTGGTCGATGGCACCGAGGTCGTTTTTGACCGGTGCAGCGAGCAACAGGAGAAGCCGGGAGGCCTGGAGGCCGTCGGTCCTCTGGCTGGCGCCCGCGAGCAGGCCCACGCCAATTCGGGACTCGCTCTCTCCGATGGCGTCCAGGACGCGTGGCACGTCAACGACGGCGTCGTCGTGTGCAGCCACCCGCTCTTTCACGATTCGCTCGTGGCCCTGGGCCGCGAGCTGGGCGCCATCGGTGTTAGCCGCGGCCGCGGGGAGGGGTTGAAGCGCGCCGCGAAGCTGGTTGGCCCCCTCGGTTGCGAGGTTACTTTCGCAGGCTGGGAAACGCGATGCGCGGGGACTCTTGCAAGGCGCTGCCAACCAACGCGCCGAACGAATGTTCTGGCACGGTGGCCAGCGGCGCGGGCGAGAACGGCGGGGCGACGGAGGGCCGCCCCTCCTTCCGCGGCGCCATAATCAAGGTGCGCGCGCAGCGGAGCGGCATCGGCGCCTTGCAATGCCCCGTCGCCGAGGTCATTCTGTTCAGTCGCTGCGCCGACGTCTCGTCCTGACTTACTGGCTCCGCTTCCCGCGGCGACCGCGTGCGGGAGGACACGCTGCAGGGGCACGACGCAAGCACCAAGGCGTCCCTCGAATGCGCCTTGGGCGGCGCCCTGCCCGACGCTGCCTGGTGGGAGGCCTCCGCGGGCGCCGCTCACGGGGCGCTCGTGCTCCGAGCTGCTGACGAGACGGCGCTGCTGGCTTTCCTCGGCTCTCGGGCGGCCTGTCGACCTCTCGTCGAGTTCTTCCTGCAGAGGACCGCTGCCGCGCGCCTCTGCGACGCCGACGTGCTCCTGGGGCGCTGTGACCAGGGGGCCAGTGACGTGTTGGCGAGGTTCGCTGCGTCTTTGTCGTTCGACAGAGATGACGAGGTGCGGGGGAGTTTCCTCGATCGAGGGCATGCAGGAAGCCCGGGATCAACTCGCGCGCGACGAGGGCATGCGGGAAGCCCGGGATCGAGGGCACGCGGGAAGCCCAGGTCGGGCGCCGACGAGCAGCGGCATCGCTTCACGCTCGGCGCGAGGGTCTTGGACGCCGTCGGCGCTGAGGGTCTTAAGCGCCCCTAGTCAGCGCGTGGGGGGGAGACTTCCCAGACGCACCCCTGCTTCTTAGACGGCGCGGGCTTCGTGTATATATGTATATGTAGGGCCGCTGCCTTTAAAGAAGCAGTCTCCTTGTAAGAATCCTTCTCCCCTCCTCCTACCCCCCTCCTGCGCGCCGCCAGCCCAGGGCCGCCGCTCGGGGCCCGCGGGCCAGGGGCGTCTGATGGCCATCGCCGACGCTGGCACCGACCACAGCCGGATGCACTGAGGCGAGGCGCGTTCGTCTTGGCGCCGCCAGCCCCCGAACCCATGCTGTGCACTTCTTGGACGCAGCCCGAGCCCACGTCTCAACTTGCTGCGCCGGGGAGGCGGCGGTCGGCCACAATTCGGTCGAGGAGGAATTGTACCGCTTCGGCGTGATGGGCGATCTTCGTAGCGAGCTGGAGCCGGAGAGCCACGCTCGCTCACGTCCATTCGACGGACCTGCAGACGTGCTTACCGCTGCCGCTGGCCGCCTGTCGGCATTGGACGTGGGAGCTACGAGTTTCGCCACCACGCTTGCGCCAAGCGGTGATGCTGCCGACTCTATGTGGCAGCGGAGAGCCTGGGAACGGGAGGGCGCGCGCGTCGAGCTCGAGGAGCTCGGGTTCGTCTACATCCCAGCAGTGTGGACGAACCAAAGACGCCCGCACCCGCACGGCGGCGGCTGCCGCGCAGGCGATTGCCCGGGCCGCAACGCGGCGCCGCGCAGGCGCCGCCCGCGCGATGGATGGAACGCTGCGGGAGCGGATCGGCGCGGCGCTGGCCCGGCGGATCGCGCGCATGAGTTTGGCCACCGTTGCCTGGCACGATGAGGGCGCCGCCGAGCCAGGAACGTGTGTTTGAAACTGGCGCGAATCTGCAGCTTTCGACGTCACTGCCGACGCGGTGTTCGGGCGTCCGCGGCGCTTGGAAAGCCTGGCGGGTGAACGGACGCTGCAAGTAGCAGGCGTGTCCTTCCCCGCCACATCCCGTCTCCCCTTCCTTTCCATTCCTGCTTCTCCTCCTCCTCCTCCTCCTCCTTCTCGTCATCCTCCTCCTCCTCCTCCTCCTCGTCCTCCCCCTCCTCATACTCCTCGTTCTCCTCCTCTTCCTCCTCCTCCTCCTCCTCGTTTTCGTCCTGCTCCTCCTCCTTCTCCCCCCCTTTCTTGGGCCCGCGGGATGCCAACCGACGTGTATGTTCGATGGCCGGAGCCCCCTTCTGGGTTGTCAAGGTCCGCGGGCGGACGGTGGTGCATCTCTAAGCACGCGTAGGGGGCATCAGTGGACGTTGCGACTTTTATAGGGAAGGCTTGTGGTTTGCCGAACGCCCCTTGTGGCCATAAACGCTGACGGTGTACAAAGTCCCGCGTGGGGCTATGTCAACCCATGGACGAATTGTGGGGAACGACGCACGTATGTGTTCATGAGCCATCGTGTCCCGCGCTTGACCCAAGCAAATTGGGCGTACAGGGTCGCGCCATACACTGCCCATCCAGCAGTCAGTGGGAGATACCCAAATTCGTTCATGTCAAGGATTGGCTTGACGTTGATTGTAAGGATCCTGTCTAATGGGAAAGATGAAACGATAGTCTGCATGTCGGTCTGGATTTCTCGGGCATGGAGCAGCGGTCGCAATGTACTGTCGTTGGAGTCGCCAGCGCATGTGAGCTTGCAGCTCAGCGTCGGTACGACTTGTGGTTTGTTCATGGCGCTGTTTGTGATTCGTCGCGCTTGAAAGAAGGTACGGTGTAACATTGGGTTTCGATATGACAGGCCCGTTGGGCATTTCCAGGCGAGTTGTACCTCAGGAGAATCAAGAAGGTATGACAAGACGGAATAGTGACGAGGAGTGAACAGGACGATGGATGACGGTGGTGATGCTAGCGATGATGATGGTGTTTGGAGCGATAACGATGATTATGATGATGGTGATAATGATGTGGATGTTGATGTTGACGTTGTTGTTGAGGGTAGCAGTTACGTTAATGATGACAATGTTGTTGCTGTTGTTGATGATAATGCGGCTGACGATTATAATGAGGAGGATGCTGTTGATTATGATTGTAATGATGATGATGGTGGCGATGATGATGATGATTGCTACATGGTGATGGCGATGATGATGGTGATGATCACGGTGCTCATTGTGATGATGCTGGTGCTGATTGTGATGATGATGGTGATGATGATGCTTAGGATGATGTTGGTGACGAGGATGATACTGATGACGATGATGATGGTTATGCTGCACATCATGATGACGATGATTATGATGACGATGATGACGATGATGTTGGTGATGCTGATGTTGACGCTGATGATGATGCTGATGCTGATGATGCTGCAGGTGATCATGATGATGATAACGATGATGATGATGATGATGATGATGATGATGATGATGATGATGATGATGATGATGATGGTGATGGTGATGGTGATGGTGATGGTGATGATGATGATGATGATGCTGCTGCTGATGATCATGATGATGATGATGATGATGATGATGATGCTGCTGCTGATGATGATGATGATGGATAGGATTCCGATTCTGATGTTGGTTATGCTGATGACGATGATGATGTTGCTGTTGACGATGACGATGATGACGATGACGATGACGATGATGATGATGACGATGATGATGCTGATGATGATGATGATGATGATGATGATGCTGATCATGATGCTGATGATGCTGATGATGCTGCTGCTGGTGATGATGAGTATTATGATGATTATGATGCGGATGGTGGTGATGATGATACTGATACTGATACTGATACTGATACTGATACTGATACTGATACTGATGATGATTAGGAGGAGGAGGATGAGGATGGTCGGACGCATAATGAGGGGGTGGGGGGAGGGACTTGCAGCATTCAGACCTAAGGGGGCAAGGGAGCGGCCGAGTAGACACTTCATGGGCACATAAATATTGCTAAGCTATCAGCAGGTTATATCAGTTGCGCCCCTGTACGGTCTGTGTTTCTCCGAAGGAAATCTGCATAAACATGTTTTCGGAGGGCCACGTTGTTTGTTAGTTGAGTTGGCGCCGGACACCCGTCCCCTGTCGCGCGAAGCGCGCCAGAAGCGGCTCCGGAGGCCATGTCAGGGGGGCCCAACGGTGACCCAATAATTCCGCGTGGACCTTCGAAAGGTCATGCATATGCCGTATGATCGCTGTCACGAGGGGATGGGGCGGAGGGGCGCTGATCACCCCGCTGCATAAACCTCTTAGCGCTCCTGGAGCGAGGTAGGCCCACAGGAATGCTCAACGTGCAAGTGCGACCTTTGACCCTCGCGAGCCCCAGCGAGTGACTGGAGCTTGCTGGGACATGCCTGCTCGCGTGGTTGCGGAGCCTGAGAAAAGACCAGCTGGCCGACACGAAGGATGGGGGAAGCAAGCGGGGGAGCAGGCAAGGAGGAGGAGGGGAACAATGGTCAGGCGATCGCAAACGTGGATCAAGGAAGGGGGCGTGGATTAGCGACGGGTCTCGTTTTCATGGGAATCGCGGGTTTCCGCCGCCGATCGAGACGGTATCGGCCCCATTTTGGGGAGGGCACATTCTCCGATCCACGGATTTGGCGACTGCGCGCCAAAGCCATGGATCGCCAATCCATGTTTGCGCGCCCCCGAAATGGAGAGGGGGGGTGAGAAAGATGAGGAGGAGGAGGAGGAGGAGGAGGAGGAGGAAGAGGAGTGGGGGAGCCGGTCGAAGGGCCTCCTGGCGAGGTGCATGCCTGCATACTTATGAAATAAGCTAGACGAGTGTCCTTTTGTCGATTGACTGGGTTATCCCGTCATTGTGTCACGTGTCATTGCCAGTGATCCTGCATAGGCGTCGTTCGTGTGAGAAGAATTTGAATGGGCGTCGTAGTGAATGATGCGCGCGTGGATGTCGACGGGGACGGGGATGGGAGGGGAGGGGCCAGGAAGGGCGCTGTGGTCGGCGAGGTGTCCCTTTGCACGGCACGGACCACCGCACGCGCAGGCGACGAGCCTGCGAGCGCAACCGAGTCCTTGAGATGAGGACCGATGGGCTCGGGAGGGGCCTCCGGGCCGTGCCCCAGATCTGGGCCAGGAATGCGTTCGCTGCCGAGGCTCGCCGTGGCCGGAGGAGCCCCATTCGCTCCCCCCCGATGTACGCTCTTTGCACCAGCACTGCGACTGCAGGGCGCGCGCGACGGGGCTGGGCGGGTCTTGGCGAGCTGCATCGGGAGGCGCCGCCGCGAGCGAGACGCAGCACCCGCGCCGGAGGCATCGGCCCGAGAGCACCTCCCAGACGGCCCGAAGCAGCGCTCCCTCGCCGCCCCCCGCAGCCCGACTCCAGCGATGCAGCAGTACATGACGCAGGAGCAGTACGCCGCGGCCCTGCAGCAGCAGCAGCTGCAGCAGCAGCTGCAGCAGCAGCAGCTGCAGCAGCAGCTGCAGCAGCAGCAGCTGCAGCAGCAGCAGCAGCAGCAGTACGCGCAGTACCCGCCGCAATACTCGCAGCAGCAGTACGTGCAACAGGCGCCGCCCCCCCAGACGCTGACCGTGACGCTGCCCGCCGACGCCCTCCCAGGGAAGACGTACCAGGTGCAGGCGGCGGACGGCCGGCTCGTCAGCTTCCAGGTGCCGGCCGGGTGCGGGCCGGGCAGCCAGGTATCGCGAGCGGCGAACATATCCGTGTGCGCGCCTTCGCGGCCTGGATTCCGGGGGGCGCGATCCTGCGGATACGCGGTCGCGCGGATCCGTCCCGAGCGATTCATCCGCGGAAGCGGCGCCACAGATCAGTGGGGTCGCGGCCCACAGGGGCCTGGCCCGCGAGGCCGCGGATACGGATATGACGAGGGGGTCGGGTGCCGTTATGTCATGTCCCCAAACCTTTTCTGGCGGACTTCCAGGGAGGATTCATTGAACCCACCCTGAGCCAAGGTAGTCTGGGGAAAGGTATTTTGGGGTTATATTGTAGACTACCCTTCCTGGCTGGGGAAGGGTCCTGACATGTGTCCTGCTGGTGCCTGGGGCCGTATCTCTGAGTCGACCCGTTGTTTAGAGCCCAGATCTGCTGGGAACGAGGATGGCACAACATCCCGATACCCTCCTCGGATACGTTTTTCGCCCACGGAGGTACAGGTGAGCTGCTGAGCCCGCGGCCTCGGCTTGAGCCGGGTGGGGGCGTTTCGGAGGGGGCCAGGACGAGGATAGTTCCGTTCCAGAGCGTTCCAGAACGCTGTCAGAGCGTTCCGGAACGCTCGGAGAAGTCCGCGGCGCCCGAGACATCCTCTTGAGCCGCCGGATCTCCGAGATTCTCGATTCATCCTCGCCCGGATTTGTCCTCGTCCTGTCCTCGTCTTTTTTTCTCGCCCACGGAGGTACAGGTGAGCTGCTAAGTCCGCTGTCTCGGCTTAGGCAGGGTGGGGGCTTTGTTCGGCCATGCGCAGAGTGGGTAGGGTAGGGGTGGAAGGCCTCTTAGAAGCACACCCCTGCCTCTCAGAAGTTACCGGCCTTATCTAGAAATGTAAGGCCAGCGCATTCTAAGAAACAGCCTCCTTCTATCGGGACGTGTGAAATGCGTACGGAAAGAACGGGTACAAAGGCAGTTCACTTTGGACGGGGCTCGCCGTCGGCGTCGACGCGGGCCCTGCCCATTCGAGACAGAAGGCCGCCCGCCCAACAGCGGCCGCTGCCGGCTCTGGACAGCAGCATCCGTTCTTGGGCATCGTGCCCATCGCTGCCGCGCCCGCTTCGGGCGTCCGGATTCCAAGAAGCCTTCCCCCCACCCCTGCCACTGGAGGCCGCGCGGGGGCTTTCTCCTCCTCCTCCTCCTCCTCCTCCTCCTCCTCCTCCTCCTCGCCTCTCCCTCCTCCCCCTCCTCCCCCTCCTCCTCCTCCTCCTCCTCCTCCTCCTCCTCCTCCCTCCTCCCTTCTGCGCGCCGCCAGCTTGCGGGCGGAGCCCGCCGCCCCTCGGCGGGTCGGCGGGAGCGTACGCCGGCGGCCGCGCGGCGCGGCCTGTCTGCCCTGCTGGCGCCGCGGGAGGTCTTCTGGGCACAGCAGAGAGCCACAGCCACAGCGAGGGTGGATATTTTCGGTTGGGAGGGCCCCCCCCTTCTCGGGGGAGGAAGAGGTGCCCCTGCCTCTGCCCTTCCCTCGTTTTCCTCGTTCGGGGGCCTCCTGGGCGGCCTCTGTCGCCACCGCCGGATTCGCCCCGCAATCCTGGTCAGAGGGCACCCTGGGAGAGGTCCCAGGAGTACAGCGGCATCGGCACCTTTCGGTCCCCCCACCCTCGGGGGAGAACCCATCCTCGGGGGGAGCACCCACCGACCTCGAGGCTGATGTCTTCGTTGTCGAGCTTGAGCCCACCGGCGGTCGGAGCTTGAATCTAATATCTTCCTTGTCGAGGCTACAGCCTCCACGCCATGCCCTTTTGGGTAAGGGCGCGCTTCCGAGAGGATCGCGCACGACTCTGGCGTTCGCTTCGCTTCGCTTCTTCGCTTCACCGACCTCGACACGACCAGTTTGGTTGTGGCTGTGGTCGGTTTGGCCCTCCTCGCACGCCACATCGACCTCGACCAGTACGAAGCCGGATTTGGTGGTCCGGCATTTCTTGGGAATGCGCAGGCTACCCCCTCGATGTGGTTCTGGTCGCTTGCTGTTCCTGCTGGGGTAATAATTGAATTGTCTTTGTGCGCCAGCACCCGCTTGCTCTTGAATCGCCCAAGACCGCGCGGCGTTCAATGTTCTTCGGGGAAAACGCATCGTACACAGCATGCACTATCTTGTCGCTCGGGCAGGCTGTTCCTCCGAGAGGGCTCTCCGCCATTCCTTGCTGCTATAGGAGCCAGCCAGGACCCCGGGTAAGGGAACCTGTGCAGTGGCAGGACCCCGGGGAAGACATACAGGTGAAACATTTGCGCTTGTGCGCGCGTGGGCAAGTTACCTCGGAGCGCTCGGCAACGGCAGTTCTGATCAGTGAGTCTGCCCCAGGGGCGGCCCCGTGCGCTGGCCGGGGGCTCAGTGCCAGACCAGACCAGAATCGTCAAAGCAGGTCTGCCGCGAGTCTCTTTCCGGGTGGCGGCAGTTCCCGTCAGTGCGGGTCGGATGTTCCCAGAAGGGCTCGTTCGGCACGGTTGTCTTCGCCAGACCTGAGGCCCCGCAAGCCCGACCTGAGGCCCCACAGCTGGACCTGAGGCGCCCCAGCAGCCGTCGGAACCACCCGTCTCGTTCCACAGTGAGGGGGGGGGCGCTTTCTCGCGCTGCCGCGTCGCTGCCCTGCCTGGAGCACGTTGGGGCGCGCTCGACGGGGCCGCGGTGCGGCGCCCGAGGGCGGCGCCGCATGCCGCACGCCCCCTCCCCAAACTTTGGAGGCTTAGAGGTTGGCGCCAACACCAACATCGGCAGTGTACCTCCCCTCGTCGGCAAGCGAGGGGGGGAAGCGAGAAGGAGGAGGCCTCCACAGGAGGGGGCTGGACTTCCTTCTCATAAGCCGTTGCGCCTTCTGAGAAGTGTTTTGTGTCTTCGGGGGAGATTTGGACAACTTCTCAGAAGGTCGAGGGACTTCCGAGCCTTCTGAGAAGGCCCGCCCCTTTCCATTTCCCCCTTTCGCTCGCAGCCGATCCACAGAGAGAAGATGATCACGATCTCGGTGATGGTGGTAACCCACTGTCCCCGATAATCAAGCATACCCCCTCATTTAACCCCCTGTATCTTTTCTTTTATCCCGTGTCAATAGGATTTAATTGTGGAGAGGGGCGCGGAGGCTGAACTTGATACTCCCCGGGGGAAGTTGCGGATCGAAGTTGCTATCATCTCATGTTGAATAGCAGCAGCATGAAAAACGCTGAGCATGGCAATGGTAGTCTCACCATTTCAGCTTCTGCAATCACAAACTGTCGCATCATTCCAGCTTCCGCAAACAGAGGCACGCCACCGTCGAGGAGGCAAGCGCCGTCGCCCAGGGTTGCACCAAGTGCCTCCCGTGCAAGGACCGGCTCCAAAGGTCGTGCGCAAGAGAGGTTTTTTGGCCAGGAGCGCCAGGGACCTCGTCTTGCGCATGCAAGCTGTAGCCACGAGCCTCGAGATCTCTCGAGCCAGTCTTGCGCCAAGATCTACAAGGTCAGTCTACACGAGCGCCCAGGATCATCATCATCGTCATCGTCATCATCACCATCACCATCATCACCATCATCATCATCATCATCATCATCATCATCACCTTCGCGAGGGAAATCGTTGATTACCTCCGCCAGACTCTCGAACTTGATTATCCCCTAGGGATTGTTATCGGGAGCGCAGGGTTCATAATCGGGCGTCCTAGGTGGCCCGGAAATTACAACCGACAACATCCAGGATCATCCTCTCCCGGTGGCGGCAATCAATCCCCTTTGTTGGTGTTGGTGCCGATTTCAAGCTTCCCCCAATTGCCCGGGCTTCAGATTCCTGCAGAAGTGTTTTTGGAGTGGGGCACGGGGGACGATCCGAAGAAGGACTCGTTTAACGTACACTTTCCACGGTCCGCGCGGATTTCTTGGATCTGTGTTTGGCCCCCCTTTGCGGCGCGTTCGGCGCCGCACTTGGCGCGCGGAGCGCGCCGGGGGAGGGGAGTCCAGCGCCGATTTGGGAAACCCGCGCGGTCCTGCGAAAGTTCATACTATTGCAAGTGATTTGTTCTTGCGAAGCTGACCAGCAGGCCATTGAGCGATGCTTTCGGACTTGTGGGGGTGGGCTCCCCCCCGGGTACACACCACTAGGCCTTGTCCTACTAGAAACTGGCATTGCCAGCAGTTCGTGCCTCTTGCGTTGCGGCTTTCCTGCCGTCACATTGTCGTTTGCGTATTCTGTCTTGCGGTCGTGCTATCTTGATTGTCCATGTCGTCTCCTGGTTGTCATATCCGAATGTTCCTTTTCCCGTTGTACGCAGTCGCCTGTTTTCGACGATCGAAGTCACGTTTCACCTGTTCCCACTTAATTTCCCCCGTGTCTTTCCTCTGGTTGGATGCTTGTGTCATACATTCGTACCGCTTTCGCCTTCCTGCACCATCGCTCCCCCCCGCTTTCCACGTTTTCGGCTATGCTGTGGTTTTCAGCTGTGTCATGTTTTTTTCATCCAGCTCTTTTGCGTTCCTTCTATCATTTCTTCTTTTGCGGTTCGCCTCCCGTCCACTCGTGTCTCCTCCTCACCTTGCCAGGCCACCCCTTGTTGAGGGAAATTCGTTGCACACCATTTTGCTGTTTTCGCCCCGCTGAGTCAAGCTCCCATGTTTATCACGCGCCCTGCAATACATGCGAACCATCCTTAGCACTGTTTGCTTTCATCACGTACGTCGCACACGCCATGCCGGCAGCGAGCCGAAGAGGGCCATGCCGGCAAGAGCCGAAGCCATGCCGGCAGAGAGCCGAAGAGACGCGAGTATCATGCGCAGACGAGCATCATGGCACAGCTCCTTTGCAGCCTGGGAAGGGGCTCTGGGTCGACGTAGGCAGTGAGGGAGCGATGCTGCGAAGCAACAAGGGACGCGGAACGCACTCGCGCTCCAGAGCGCACGCCAGCGCATGCTCGCAAGCTTGGGCGCGCCTTGCGGCCACTGCGCACGGTGTTTGAGCACGCCCGTCCCCGATCGGGAGAGCCGCGGCTACCCGCCGCGGTGCGAGTTGCAGGAGCATGCGAAGCGGGTCAAGGTAGCCACGGCTGGGCAAACAGGCCGACGTGCGCAAACATACAGTCAACCCGCATAGCAAGGGTGGTCGACTTCCCAATTGTAACCTTGCATCCTTTTCTGTTCGGTCATTTTCGGTCCATCCTCGACCCCTTTCGATGGCCAGTCCCGCTCGAAGAACCTCGGCATGAGCGCCCAAGGCTCTTGCATCCTTGCCGCGCATCCTCACCATACGGGTTGACTGTAGGCGCACACGCGCACATGTGCGCGTGCTTGACCACATCTGGGATGACAAGGAGCGGGGACACGGGCACGCTCTCCAGGAAGGAATGTGCGGGCGTCGAGCAGGGAGGCCTCCACTCGACCGTGACCGATCCTTCGGGGAGGAGGAGGAGGAGGAAAAAAGGGACGATCCAGGAGTAGGGGATCCAGGAGTAGGAAAGGAGGAGGAGGAAGAGGAAGAGGAAAAGGAAGGAAGGAAGGAAGGAGGAGAAGGAAAATGGAGGATCCAGGAGTAGGGAGGGGTTGGATGTGCACCCGTGCAAGCGGAAAGCCGACTCTCATGAGTTGGCCTGAAAGCGCTCCGTGGTGCATGCACAGTTAAAGCCGAAGCCAAAGCCGTCATGCACAGAAAATCCAGAAGGCCCGCTCAGCAGGAGGTCTGGTTGCCAGCACCACTAGAGCATCAGCCAGACAAGTCGAGGTTGCACCCTTGTGCCTTGCGAGGAGGGATGAGTAAAGGAAACCATCCCTGTGCGTCCGGTCGGCGTGATTTCGAGTCGTCTCGGCTGCGCCGCGAACGTGTGCGCATAGAGAGCCCTAGCACGTGTACTCATAGAGAGGTTGCGACCTCCGCGCTCCGGCCCAAGGAGGCAAGGACCATGTCCTGATGAGAGTGCGACTGCGAATGCGAATGCGAATGCGAATGCGAGTGCGGCTCCGCCGCGGCTCACCCCAGAGGGTCCAGAGGTCTTTGGAGGCCTGCCAGGGGCCTCTGGAGGCCTCTCTGGGGACCTCCCGGGGCCCAAGGAGGCCCACAACGGCAAGGAGGCGGGCGAAAACACCGCAACATCGGGCAGGCCCAGGACCAGGATACATCGTTCCAGGACTTCCCGGAACGTTCTCAGAGCGTTCTGGAGCGCTCAGGGAAGGCCGCGGCGCCCGATGCATCCTCCAGAACTGCCAGATCGATCCCCAATCCATCCCAGTCCGATGCTGTCTCCGCCCTGGTTTCGTCTTGAAGCACGTAGGTCACCCGCGGGGGCGGAAAGACAGCCGCGCTTCGCGCGCCGCGGTCCTTTTGCGTTCCTTCCCTCCGCGTCGTGCCTCAGGGTCGCGGCCTCTGAGCCAGGCTGGGCTGCCAGGTGAGCGTTTTTTTGTCTCGGCGTGTCGACATTGGGAAAAGGGGGGGGGGACGGGGGAGGGGGTCTGGCTCCGAGCCTCTGCTTAGTACGACTGTTTGCAGCAGTGCGTCCATTATGGGGGAGGCTCCACCCGCTCGAAACAGGCGCCAAAAACAGCCAAGATCTACTCCAGGGGGGGTGAGGGGGGGGGGGCAAGGGCCAGCGCCGATCGGCAAAACAACGAATCAAAAAAACTACCACCAGGGGAGAGGACCGCGCGGCGTCCGCCGACCAGCCCCCCCGAGCCCTGGCCGGGCCGATCCTGGGCCGAGGGCCGCTGCCTCCTTCGGAGGCGATTGCGGGGGCGAAGAATTTTAGAGGCGTGCAGTACACGCACTCGCACGGGAGCCTCGCCCGAAGACATGGACCATCGGCGCCCTTGGATACGCTTGCTGGAGGAGGAGGGGGAGGAGGGGGCCACCATCGGGCGCGTTGCTCCCCCCTGGGCGATTCGCCCCCGTCGGCGCCCCATTTTGTCTAGTCCTTGGTGGCCTGGCCAGAGAGGCGTAGGCACCGATCTTGGGCCCAAGGGGGGGGGGGGCAGGCCGTGATCAGGGAGGTGGTTCCTGGGCGGAAGGGGTATCCGTATCCACGGCCTCGCGGGCTGGGCCCTTGAGCCAGGCCCCCGGGATGCGGGGCGTTTTTGCGCGGATGCCCCAGGGTGTTTTGACGCGGACGTCCCGCACGGAACCTGTCTATGCGACCGCGTATCCACAGGATCTTTTCGTGGAGCCCAGACCGCGAGGGCGTGGATAAGATACGTTCGCCGCCCAGGAGTGGTCAGTTGACCTCGCCCGAGGGGGAGGAGCCATGGCGGTGAGGAGCAGTGGCCGCCGCCGCGGCCAGCTCTCCCGAGCATCTGCGTCCGGCAGCGCCGGCTGGGTCCTGAGCGTGGTCGCCACGGCGGGAGGGGCGGCGGCAGGCGCTTGGCGAGCGGTCGCTGGCGACGCAGAATGCTAAACCTCCTCTGGTGGTCGCTACGAAGCCATCGGCGCGTTCACTTTGGACTCTTTCTCAGTCTGTTACCTGCCCAGATCTTCATCCAATTGTTTGTCGTTGTATTGCGTTCGGCTTTTCATGTGCAGATGCTGGTTTGTGCGCGGTTGCCCTTTCTCTTGCTTCGTGGCAGTGGCTGTTGTCGACAGCCCGCCGTGCCGTGCCGTGTTGTGCTGTGCTTGAAAATGTGCCTTGCTGTGCCGTGCCGTGTCTGTCTTGCAAGAGCACCCAAGTCTTCCGAGACACATTCGTGTTCCTTGCCGTGTCGTGCCTGGTATGCAGACCGCGAAAACTCCGCCGTGCGCCTTGCCGTGCCGTGATTGGCCTGGCCTGGAGCGTTGCTTCCGCACACTTAGCTCGGATTCGCCGTGCACAAAACCGGCCTGTAGTTGCGATCTTTCTGACGTCCTTCGTCCATTCTTGCCGGGGGTGGGTCATGGGGCCTCCAGTGGAGGGCTGGGCCCGCAAGGGCCGTGGTTCGGCCGAAGGCGTGGTTCAGTCTTGCTTGGCAACGTACCCGGGGACGAGGCCTCCTCTCTCACCCCCTTCCCCCTTCACCCCCCGATACCCTCTTCCCTGCTCTCCCTCTCCTCCCTCTCGTGATGCTTCCTTCCCGGCCCATTCGTTCCCCTCTCCTTCCCCCCTTGCCCTCCCCCCTTTACCCTCGCCCCCCTCGCTTCCGCTCTCTGCCTCCCCTCCTGCCCTGCCTCTCGGTCCTCTCTCTTTCCTGTCCCCTTCGTTTCTGGCTCTTTGCGCCCTCGTTTCGCCTAGATGTGAGCACAGTGGGCCCTAGTGTATGATTTGTATTGTACAGTTCCAGTGTGCACCACATGCGCCCGGACCAGTCTCCCCAGTCAACACCAGTGTGCACCACTTGGTCGGCGTTCCCAATGTGCACCACCCGCCGTCCCCAGCGTGCGCCACCCGCATCGTGCATCACCCCGTCCCCCAGTGCACACCACCCTTTGTGTTCACCACTCTGGCTTGGGCAGCCTGCAATCCATGGCAGTTCTGGCTGAAACAGCGCGACTGGCTCAATCCGTGGGACATGCTCACCCCGAGAGACAGGCAGGCGCGTCCGTGTCTTGTTTCCCTCCCTTCCGCTTCCTGTTCGTCTTCACCCCTCTTCCCCATCCTTCCCTCCTTCCCCCTCTCTCCCGCTTCCATTCCCCTCCGTTTCCCCTCCCTCTCCCTCCTCTGCCCGTTCCCCTTTGTGTTGTCTCTCCGCCTTCCCTCCCTCCCCCCGTTCCTTTCTGCCAGGCCCAGCGCTAGCTCAAAACTAACTCTCTCAATCTAGGCGGTTCGGGGCGCATTTGATTCATGGTGTTTTTCTCATGACAGCGCCAGCACAAACCCGCACTTCGGGCGACGACGCCGCGCGCCGCGCTGCGAGGGCAACCGCGTTGAATTCCCCACCGCGCGGTCAGCGACGCCCGCATTTTTGATTTATTACGGCGCCCGCGCTGTGGTCTCTGATTCTACAAATTTCCCATGGCGCGTCGTGCATCGTTCTCAAAGCAGAGATCCCCCCCTTTCGTCGCGCGAAAGCGTTTCACTCCTGCTATCTCTTCTGGCGAGAGCTTGCGCCATCAAGCGTCGCGCTGTTGCGAATTCCGCGGGTTTGCGCGGGAAGCGTTCGCGCGCCGCCCCGCGAACGAGGCGACGGAACATTCGGTTCGCGCTTGCGCAGGCACTCGCCCGCGAACAAAAAGGCGCGGCGACTGCCCGGGTCGCCCCGTAGGCGCGCAGGGAAACCTCAAGGCGCGATGTGCGGTGACACATGGGTCGCGCAAGTAGGCTACGCCCGAATTGTTTTTTTAGGTGATTGTAAACATTCGAAATTACCCGGCGATGTAGCTGCGACGACAAATGGGGTCCGAGTAGATGGGGTCGGCGGACTGCGCCGTGTCGCCGATGTGTCGCCGACGCGAGCCGATGTGAAACCCGAGTTTCTCCGCGCCGACGTCGCCGATGCGATTCGTTGTCGAACCTGAGTTTCTCCACGCCGGCGTCGCCGGTGCATCGCCAACGTCGCCAATACAACGCCGATGCATGGGCGATGTGTCGGCGATGCGGCACGACCCTCCGACCCAATCTATTCCTACCCCATACGGGAGGCCTCCAAGAATGCATAATCAATTCATACCTCTTGGCGCATTGTTTTTGTCAGTGTCGGCCCCCAGGGCCTTTCATCGGGGCCCTAGGAGTGGTCAAAAGCATGGTCGGGACGGATCTGGGTCTTCCTTGGGGCAGGGGTCGGCGAAGAGCGGGGGTTGACCAAAGGGCGGGTCCACGTCCTGGCGGGGCTCCGATACCCCTCCAGATTTCATGGCGCATCCTGTCATTCCAATGCGTCCCCAGCCCCTCTTCTGGGCCGCCCGTGGCGAACAAAACAATCGGCATAAGCAGACATTTTGTCGGAGGTTCGCGCGGATTTCTGGGATCGGCGCCCGGGCCTCCTGGCGACGCTTCTGGCGCCACCCCTGGCGTGCTTCGCGCGCCTGGGCAAGGGTCTGCAAGCCCAGATCCACGACCCCGATTCGGGAAGTGGCCGAATTTCTGTCGGGGGGCGCGCGGGCCGTACGCCCCCTGCTGGCGGACGGGTGGCCCGTGCTGTTCGGGGACCCGCCCGGATGCTGGGCCACGGCGGGCGCACCTCTGGGGCACCCACGAGCACTCCTCGTCCACGCGCAGGGGGCGGCATGGGGGGGGAGGGGGGGGAGATCTTTTCAAGAGATGCCCGTGCTTCTTGGACGGCGCGGGCCTGTCTTGTTGATGTAAGGCGTGCGCCCTCTAAGAAGCAGGCTCCTAAGAAGCCCCTCCCCTTCCCCATGCCTCCTTCTCCGCGTGGCCAAAACCCCCGAGACCCCAATCCGTGCGAATGTCATCATTTCATACATATATGGAGAGATGGACTTTCTCAAGGGGAGAAACAGGACAGGATACCGATACATTTCGCCCGTTGTCCTCTTTTCCGGCCTCCTGGGAGGCCCTCGTCGCCACCCTTGGATTGGCATCGAAGTCCTCTTCAGAACGAACCCGGGAGAGGTCAGGGGACTAGCGGTATTGGTACTTTTTGGTTTCCCCAATGTCTGGAAATTCGCCGTGTCGGCTCGCGGAAAGCCGGGACGACCCACCAGGGTCCGAGTCATGCTTGTAATAGGTGCCACGGAGAGGGGGTGGGACGACTTACCGGGGGTTTCTCTATCCGTCCGTCGTGTGTGTGTGCTTTTTGGCCGCCTCCTTCCCCACCGTGCAGTTCGGCGAAGGGCGCTGGTGTTCCGAACAAGGACGCTGGCATAGCCATACATTTCTCTGAGCTCCGCGCGCATTTCTTGGATTGGCGTTGAGCCCCCCTGGCGGCGCCTCCAGCGCAGCCCCTGGCGCGCCCTGTGTGCCAGGGAGGGGAGTCCAGCGCCGATCCGAGAAACCCGTGCGAACCCTAGATGAATCATGTTTATAGTGTTTGTTGTTCCTCCATTGTCGGCAAAGGGCACCCTTTTCATGGCCCATCTCGATTCGATCAATCCAATTCGATCGGAATGTTGCCCCGTTCGGTCCGATTCGATTCCGATGCTCTGACGATCGATCGTGGTCCGCCCAAGACTTGGATGGCGCAGTTGCGCATCCTGGCGCGGCAGATCAGATCCGACTCCGACCCTGTGCCGATGCAGGCCGATTGGGTGCACATGCTGATTCGATCCGATTCCCGATTCGATTCTGACTGATCCCCAGACATGCGACGTCCTGATTTTTTCAGGACGGCGTCCCTGGAAGTTCCGACACTTTTCCCGGGACCGGTTTTTCGCCCTGAGTCATTTTTGACGGTCCCGAGGCCCGGCGAGGGCCTCCCAGGGCCGAAAATAGCAATCAATTTCCCGTCCTACGCGATCATGTCTGGGTCCTGCCCTTTTGCAGCGCAGAGCCCCAGGTCAGACTGGGCCGGGAGCTCGCAGGCCGCGCCCTGGTCCTGAACAAGGGACCGCTCGTGGCGCAGCGCCTGGCCCCTGGCGCGCGGACGTCGTTCAGCCGCGACACGCTGCCGGTGCTCGGGGAGCAGAACACGGCGTGCATACCCACACATAATCGCTATTTTCGGCCCCGGGGGTGCCTCGCCGTGCCTCTGGACCGTCAACAAAACAGTCAGGACGAAAAGCGGTCTCGGGGAAAGGGTCGTGACTTCCAGGGAAGCCGTCTTGGAAAAATCAGGACGTCGCATGTCTGGGTAAGTGTTGTGTTTGTTAAGAGTTTTTTTGAGGTTCTGAGGGCGAGGAGGTTTTTTTGCCATGTTCTGTCTGCCGGGGCCGTGCTTGACGGACTTCCTCTCGGCCTACCCAGCTCAGACCCCTTGGCCCAAGATGTCAGCGCCTGTGGCTTTCTCGTAGGCCCCAAACGGTTTGGTGACCACACCGCGGGGTGAGTGAGTGGGGATTCGGGGCAACCGCATGGTTTTGGGACGCGGGTCGTTCTCCGAGGACGTCTCGCGCGAGCTGGGCCTCCAGGGTTCCCAAGGCGTGCGGAGACGGACCGCGCGGTGAGATCCTGCAGGATTTCGAGGTCACCGCACGATTTGTTCTAAAACGGTTTTGGGACCTCCAAATCAACACACACACACACACACACACATATTTTTAGAGGTCCGCTCGGACTTTCGCATCGGCGCGGGGTTCCCTCCCCCCCTCCGTGGCGCGCGGAGCGCGCCAGGGGCGATGCCCGGGGCGCCCCCAGGGGGGCCCCCAGCGCCGATCCAGGAAGCCTGCGCGGCGCTCCGAAAGTTTCTGCTCTCATGCCCTGCTTCGTTCCTCTAACCTGCCCTTGCGGCCGCCCTCTGGTGCTCCGCCACCCCTCTTGCTTGCGGGGCAACCGGGGCAACCCGCAGCGCCGCATCCCGGGTTTGCTCCACGCGCGAGCGGATCGCCTCTGCCGCGCCGCGACGAAGAACTGGTTTCGCTCCTCTAGAGGTGCGCGGGCGGAGCCTGGCCGCCCTCCGGACCCTCTCGAGGAGCCTCGGGACGTGTCTTGGCCCAGTGTGTGCGGCGTAAGAATACGGGGTCGACTGCGCCGACATTGGCGCGTAAGCTGCTCGCGCAAGGTCCCGCGTAGGCGCCCTCGTCTCCAATGTAGCATGCCGCGCTGGGTGCCCGCGCAAGTGGCCGCGCAAGGTCGCTGTGCCAGCTTGCGCAAGACCAGTTTGTTGTGCTCATCGCTCGCGTGTGATTGTCGGGTCCGCCGGCAGCACGCGGCCCGTGCCAGCTCTCGCGGCACCGCCCGCGTCATGGTGCGGGGCTTTGGTGGTCAAACGTGTTGGCTTCAGGAGTCGGAGGAGAGCCAGTTGAGACAACGGCGCCTCTCCCGCTCGGCCCGAGGAGGAGGAGGAGGAGGGAGTGAGGGAGGGAGGGAGGGAGGGAGGAGGAGGAGGCGGAGGATTTTCCGAGGCGGATCCAGCCTTTGGCGATGAAAGCCTTCCATGAGGCCCCCAACAAAAGCGAGTAACGCTTGTGAAGTCCGCCGTGGTCTCGAGTGGCCCTCCTTTGGGCTTCGGTGGGCAGACGTACGGGGGGGGGCTCCAGCGGAATCGTGCCGCGCCAGCGGGAGATCGCACAGCCGCCTCAGCTTTTTCACGGGTTGGGCGGCTTCGGGCGGCGACGCCGCGAAACCTCTTTGAAAATTGGCACCCGCGTGTCCTTCGATGGCTCCCCGGACGTCGCGTTCGTTTGGCTTCGGTGGACCAAGATACGTTTGGCTCTCACAATCGGCGGCGCGGCCAGGGGGGGGGAAGACAGAGTGGGCGGGCGTTCTCTGAAGGCTCAGAGGGGGTCCTCCTCCTCCTCCTCCTCGTCCTCCTCCTCCTCCTCCTCCTCCTCGTCGTCCTCCTCCTCCTCCTTTCCAAGGCTTCTCCACAAACAGAGTCGGCTCCTCGTGAGGCGCGAGGGCTTCTGGGAAGCCCCGCCACCATCTGGGCCAGGCCTGCCCCCTCAACCTCCCCCCTGGACTCGCTGTCTTGACACACTTCGGGTTAGGCTCGCGAGCGTGAGGCGTTCAACAAAGTATGTACGGTTGGTCAGCGCCGTGCCGACTTAGCGGCGACCCCGGCATTGGCGTGCAAGGTTGAACGCCGCCAGTGGCCCAGAATCAGCATGCATCGAGCGTTGTCGGGCAGGCGGCAAATGGGGGTCACCCACCTTTGCCACCTGCCCGACGAATGTCTTGCGCGATCGGGGAGCCGCCGATTTTTCCAGGTGGAGCGATCCACACCCGGCGCCACCCCAACAAGGATACTCGCCCCCTGCAGGGGCGACGTGCGCGTCCCGAGACCGCTTATGGTATGAACTCCGTGGCGGGCGCTTTCTGGTCATACTTTTCGGGAAACGGTCTGCTTCAGGACAGACGCACTGAGTGTTCGGCTCGGACGCACGCCTCCAAGGGGGACACATAAGGTACCGCTACCGCTGCCCTGTCCTCGTGTTTGCCCTCTTGGGCCTCCTGGGAGGCTCTTGTCGCCACAGCTGGATTCGCCTCGAGATTCTGGTCAGAACGCGCCCAGGGAGGTCTGGGGAGTAGCAGTATCACCTCCCCTTCGCTTCCCCTGAAAAGTTCGCCGCTTTTCCGAGTCGTGCCTTGGGATCTTGAGGATCTCCTACGGTAGAGGAACACAATTACAGAACATTCCCCCTCCCCCAAAAACTCAAAGTTGGCACGCGCGGGGGAGACTGCCGTCGAAGTGCAACTCATCAGACCCACCACCATCTCTGAACATGAGGCGTTGACATATGAATGTGGCATGAGTGCTCGCTGTTTTTTTCGAGGTCTATGTGTCCTTCTGCGCGGGCCGAACGAAAGGGGGCGATAGGGAAATGGGGGGTTACGAAATCTGCTGCATGCAGCTGGTTTCGGCCCCGCCGCCGGGCCCATTCCTCGATCCATGGGCGCCTCCCGGCCTCGGGAGGCGCGCTGGGAAAATCAGCTGCGTGAGCTGATTCTCTACCCTGCCATTTACTATCCTCCCCTTTCTCCGAGCACAGCGTCCGACTACCACCACCAAGATCGAGAATCATCTACGATGCGGTCTGGTGCAGTTTCGCTTTGGTGAACAGCCCGCAGTCCCCCTCCCGCCGCCAACGGCAAACGGGCTGCCCCCCCCCTCTCTTAAGGACCGAAACAGAATTCACCAAAGCACGCGCGGTGGTGGTGTATAAAATTCTGGTTACCAAGAAGAGCGATGTTTATACACCACCACCAAGAATTGCTGTTTCTGCTCCAGGAACTCCCCATGTCACGGCGCCTGCGAGCTGCGCCGCGCTCCTTTTCGCCGTGGCGTCGCAGCGTCGTCTGGCATGACCCTGCCCCTAACCCTTTGTTGCGGTAAATCACTGTTCTCGGCGGTGGCGGTGTATAACAATTGGCCTCGCACTTTCCTTCCCCCCGCGGTGTCAGCAGCCAGCGCTGATGCCGTCGGGGCGCGAGCCCGCCGCACGCCGGGTTTCCCGGGGAAGCCCGCAGAGGGGCGCCCAGACAAGCTCGCGCGCCCCGCGCGGCTCGGCCTGGGCCGGCGCGGCGGCCCTCCTCCGGGGTCGAGTCGGGCGTGCCCTGCTGCAGTCAGTCGATCGCAAGCATGGATCAGGGGGGGCGTGGATTGGCGACGGGTCCCGTTTCCATGGGGAAATCGCGGACTTCTGTTGGGAGCGATAGTCAGGCGATCGCAAGCATGGATCAGGGGGGGCGTGGATTGGCGATGGGTCCCGTTTCCATGGAAATCGCGAGGGAGCGATAGTCAGGCGATCGCAAGCATGGATCAGTGGGGGCGTGGATTGGCGACGGGTCCCGTTTCCATGGGACATCGCTGATTTCTGTTGGGAGCGATCGTCGGTCGATCGCAAGCATGGATCAGGGGGGCGTGGATTGGCGACGGGTCCCGTTTCCATGGGGAAATCGCGGACTTCTGTTGGGAGCGATAGTCAGGCGATCGCAAGCATGGATCAGGGGGGGCGTGGATTGGCGATGGGTCCCGTTTCCATGGAAATCGCGAGGGAGCGATAGTCAGGCGATCGCAAGCATGGATCAGGGGGGGCGTGGATTGGCGACGGGTCCCGTTTCCATGGGACATCGCTGATTTCTGTTGGGAGCGATCGTCGGTCGATCGCAAGCATGGATCAGGGGGGCGTGGATTGGCGACGGGTCCCGTTTCCATGGGGAAATCGCGGACTTCTGTTTCTGGGAGCGATAGTCAGGCGATCGCAAGCATGGATCAGGGGGGGCGTGGATTGGCGATGGGTCATGGCGCGAGGGAGCGATAGTCAGGCGATCGCAAGCATGGATCAGGGGGGGCGTGGATTGGCGACGGGTCCCGTTTCCATGGGACATCGCTGATTTCTGTTGGGAGCGATCGTCAGTCGATCGCAAGCATGGATCAGGGGGGCGTGGATTGGCGACGGGTCCCGTTTCCATGGGGAAATCGCGGACTTCTGCTGGGAGCGATAGTCAGGCGATCGCAAGCATGGATCAGGGGGGGCGTGGATTGGCGATGGGTCCCGTTTCCATGGAAATCGCGAGGGAGCGATAGTCAGAGAGCATCGCCACAATGATCAGGGGGGCGTGATTGGCAGACGGGTCAACCGTTATCCATAGGACATCGCTGATTTCTTGTTAAGGCAGCGATCGTCAGTCGATCGCAAAGCAAGGGTCAGGGGGGCGTGATTGGACGAACGGTCCGTATATCATGGGGAATCGGCGGACAGTCTGTTGGAGCGATAGTCTGGGAGCGATCATCAAGCATGATCATGGGCGGGATTCTGGCGGCGAGATCCCGTTCCATGAAATAATACCTAACGACCACCCTGCGAATCGCATTCATGATCACAGGGGGTGCGTGGATTCCCCCCGGTACCCTTTTTGTCACATGGGAATTCGACGGAAATCCTGTTGGAGCGATCGTCATCCGTTCGCAAGCAATGATCAGGGAGGTCGTGATGTGGCGACGGTCCCAGTTTCCATGGGAAATCCTGATTCTGTAGGGAAGCGAAGTCAGAAGATAGAGCGATCGCAAGCATGGATCAGGGGGGGCGTGGATTGGCGATGGGTACCGTTTCCATGGGAAATCGCGAGGGAGCGATAGTCAGGCGATCGCAAGCATGGATCAGGGGGGGCGTGGATTGGCGACGGGTCCCGTTTCCATTGGGAATCGCGGAAATCTGTTGGGATCGATCGTCAGGCGATCGCAAGCATGGATCAGGGGGGCGTGGATTGGCGACGGGTCCCGTTTCCATGGGGAAATCGCGGATTTCTGTTGGGAGCGATAGTCAGGCCGATTCGCAAGAATGCGATCAGGGGGGGCGTGGATGCGATGGGTCCCATTGAGGTGCAGCGGATGCCAGCGATAGTCAGGCGAATTGAAGATGGATCAGGGGGGCGTGATTGGCGACGGTTCCCGTTTCCTTGGGAATCGCGGAAATCTGTTGGGCAGGCGATCGTCAGGCGATCGCAAGCATGGATCAGGGGGGCGTGGATGGCGACGGGACCCGTTTCCAGGGGGAATCGCTGATTTCCTGTTGGGAGCGATAGTCAGGCGATCGCAAGCATGGAGCGGGGGGGGGCGTGGATTGGCGACGGGTCCCGTTTCCATGGAAATCGCGGATTTCTGTTGGTAGCGAGACAGTCAGGCGATCGCACAAAGCATGGATTCGGGGGGGCGTGGATTGGCGGACGGGTCCCGTTTCCATTGGGAATCGCGGAAATCTGTTGGGAGCGATCGTCATGCGATCGCAAGCATGGATCAGGGGGGCGTGGATTGGCGACGGGTCCCGTTTCCAAGGGAAATCGCGGATTTCTGTTGGGAGCGATAGTCAGGCGATCGCAAGCATGGATCAGGGGGGCGTGGATTGGCGACGGGTCCCGTTTCCATGGGACATCGCGGAAATCTGTTGGTAGCGACAGTCAGTCGATCGCAAGCATGGATCAGGGGGGCGTGGATTGGCGACGGGTCCCGTTTCCATGGGGAATCGCGGATTTTTGTTGGAAGCGATAGTCAGGCGATCGCAAGCATGGATCAGGGGGGCGTGGATTGGCGATGGGTCCCGTTTC
The DNA here is from genome assembly GCA_963575745.1 of Prorocentrum cordatum. Classification (NCBI taxonomy): domain Eukaryota; class Dinophyceae; order Prorocentrales; family Prorocentraceae; genus Prorocentrum; species Prorocentrum cordatum. The sequence continues at coordinate 57,193 of CAUYUJ010022527.1, forward strand.
CATGGAAAATCGCTGATTTCTGTTGGGAGCGATAGTCCAGGCGATCGCAGCATGGATCAGACCAGTCTGGAATTGGCGACGGGTCCCGTTTCCATGGACATCGCTGATTTTTCTGGGAGCGACAGTCAGGGCGATCGCAAGCATGGATCGGGGGGGGGGCGTGGATTGGCGACGGGTCCCGTTTCCAGGGGAAATCGCGGATTTCTGTTGGTAGCGATAGTCATGCGATCGCAAGCATGGATCAGGGGGGCTTGGATTGGCGACGGGTCCCGTTTCCATGGGAAATCGCTGATTTCTTTTGGAAGCGATCGTCAGGCGATCGCAAGCATGGATCAGGGGGGCGTGGATTGGCGACGGGTCCAGTTTCCATGGGACATCGCGGATTTTTGTTGGTAGCGACAGTCAGGCGATCGCAAGCATGGATCGGGGGGGGGGGCGTGGATTGGCGACGGGTCCCGTTTCCATTGGAAATCGCGGATTTCTGTTGGTAGCGATCGTCAGGCGACCGCAAGCATGGATCAGGGGTGCGTGGATTGGCGACGGGTCACGTTTCCATAGGAAATCGCTGATTTCTTTTGGAAGCGATAGTCGGGCGATCGCAAGCATGGATCAGGGGGGCGTGGATTGGCAACGGGTCTCGTTTCCATGGGAAATCGCGGATTTCTGTTGGGAGCGATAGTCAGGCGATCGCAAGCATGGATCAGGGGGGCGTGGATTGGCGACGGGTCTCGTTTCCATGGGAAATCGCGGGTTTCTGTTGGTAGCGACAGTCAGGCGATCGCAAGCATGGATCGGGGGGGCGTGGATTGGCGACGGGTCCCGTTTCCACAGGAAATCGCGGATTTCTTCTGAAAGCGATAGTCAGGCGATCGCAGGCATGGTTAGGGTGGCGTGGATTAGCGACGGGTCCCTTTTCCATGGGAAATCTCTGATTTCTTTGGGGGCGATAGTCAGGCGATCGCAAGCATGGATCAGGGGGGCGTGGATTAGCGACGGGTCCTGTTTCCATGGGAAATCGCGGATTTCTTTTGGAAGCGATAGTCAGGCGATCGCACGCATGGATCAGGGGTGCGTGGATTGGCGACGGGTCTCGTTTCCATGGGGAATCGCTGATTTCTGTTGGGAGCGATAGTCAGGCGATCGCAAGCATGGATCAGGGGGGCGTGGATTAGCGACGGGTCCCGTTTCCATGGGGAATCGCGGATTTCTTTTGGAAGCGATAGCCAGGCGATCGCAATCATGGATCAGGGGGGCGTGGATTAGCGACGGGTCACGTTTCCATGGGAAATCGTTGAGTTCTTTTGGGGCGATAGTCAGGCGATCGCAAGCATGGATCAGGGGGGCGTGGATTAGCGACGGGTCCCGTTTCCATGGGAAATCGCTGATTTCTTTTGGAAGCGATCGTCAGGCGATCGCAAACATGGATCAGGGGGGCGTGGCTTTGCGACGGGTCCCGTTTCCGTGGGGAATCGCGGATTTCTGTTGGTAGCGATAGTCATGCGATCGCAAGCATGGATCAGGGGGGCGTGGATTAGCGACGGGTCCCGTTTCCATTGGAAATCGCGGATTTCTTCTGGAAGCGATCGTCAGGCGATCGCAAGCATGGGTCAGAGGGGCGTGGATTAGCGACGGGTCCCGTTTCCATGGAAATCGCGGATTTTTTTCGAAAGCGATAGTCAGGCGATCGCAAGCATGGATCAGGGGGGCGTGGATTAGCGACGGGTCCCGTTTCCACAGGAAATCGCGGATTTCATTTGGAAGTGATAGTCAGGCGATCGCAGGCATGGATCAGGGGGGCGTGGATTAGCGACGGGTCCCGTTTCCATGGAAAATCGCTGATTTCTTTTGGAAGCGGTAGTCAGGCGATCGCAAGCATGGATCAGGGGGGCGTGGATTGGCGATTGGTCCCGTTTCCATGGGAAATCGCGGATTTCATTTGGAAGCGATAGTCAGGCGATCGCAGGCATGGATCAGGGGGGCGTGGATTGGCGACGGGTCCCGTTTCCATGGGAAATCGCTGATTTCGTTTGGAAGCGATAGTCAGGCGATCGCAAGCATGGATCAGGGGGGCGTGGATTGGCGACGGGTCCCGTTTCCATGGGAAATCGCGGATTTCGTTTGGAAGCGATAGTCAGGCGATCGCAAGCATGTATCAGGGGGGGGCGTGGATTCGCGACGGGTCCCGTTTCCATTGGAAATCGCGGATTTCTTTCGGAAGCGATAGCCAGGCGATCGCAAGCATGGATCAGGAGGGCGTGGATTAGCGACGGGTCCTGTTTCCATGGGGAATCGCGGATTTCTTTTGGAAGCGATAGTCAGGCGATCGCACGCATGGATCAGGGGGGCGTGGATTGGCGACGGGTCTCGTTTCCATGGGGAATCGCTGATGTCTGTTGGGAGCGATAGTCAGGCGATCGCAAGCATGGATCAGGGGGGCGTGGATTAGCGACGGGTCCCGTTTCCATGGGGAATCGCGGATTTCTTTTGGAAGCGATAGCCAGGCGATCGCAAGCATGGATCAGGGGGGCGTGGATTAGCGACGGGTTCCGTTTCCACAGGAATTCGCTGATTTTTTTTTGGAAGCGATAGTCAGGCGATCGCAGGCATGGATCAGGGGGGGGCGTGGATTAGCGACGGGTCCCGTTTCCATGGGAAATCGTTGATTTCTTTTGGAAGCGATAGTCAGGTGATCGCAAGCATGGATCAGGGGGGCGTGGATTAGCGACGGGTCACGTTTCCATGGGGAATCGTGGAGTTGTTTTGGAAGCGATAGTCAGGCGATCGCAAGCATGGATCAGGGGGGCGTGGATTGGCAACGGGTCTCGTTTCCATGGGAAATCGCGGATTTCTGTTGGGAGCGATAGTCAGGCGATCGCAAGCATGGATCAGGGGGGCGTGGATTAGCGACGGGTTCCGTTTCCATGGGAATTCGCTGATTTTTTTTTGGAAGTGATAGTCAGGCGATCGCAAGCATGGATCAGGGGGGCGTGGATTAGCGACGGGTTCCGTTTCCATGGGGAATCGCGGATTTCTTTTTGGACGCGATAGCCATGCGACCGCAAGCATGGATCAGGGGGGCGTGGATTAGCGACGGGTCCCGTTTCCATGGAAATCGCGGATTTCTTTTGGACGCGATAGTCAGTCGATCGCAAGCATGGATCAGGGGGGCGTGGATTAGCGACGGGTCCCGTTTCCATAGGAAATCACAGATTGTTTGAAGCGATCGTCAGGCGATCGCACGCATGGATCAGGGGGGCGTGGATTAGCGACTGGTCCCGTTTCCATGGGAAATCGCTGATTTCTTTTGGAAGCGATGGTCAGGCGATCGCAAGCATGGTTCAGGGGGGCGTGTATTAGCGACGGGTCACGTTTCCATCCATCGAAAATCGCGAATTTCTGTTGGAAGCGATAGTCAGGCGATCGCAGGTGTGGATCGGGGGGGCGTGGATTAGCTACGGGTCCCGTTTCCATGGGAAATCGCGGATTCCTTCTTGGAAGCGATAGTCAGACGATCGCAAGCATGGATCAGGGGGGCGTGGATTAGCGACGGGTCCCGTTTCCATGGGAAATCGCAGATTTCTTTGGGAAGCGACATTCAGGCGATCGCAAGCATGGATCAGGGGGGCGTGGATTAGCGACGAGTCCCGGTTCCATGGGAAATCGTGGGTGTCTTTTGGACGCGATAGCCAGACGATCGCAAGCATTGATCAGGGGGGCGTGGATTAACGACGGGTCCCGTTTCCATGGAAAATCGCGGATGTCTTCTTGGAAGCGATATTCAGGCGATCGCAAGCATGGATCAGGGGGGCGTGGATTAGCGACGGGTCCCCTTTCCATTGGACATCGCTGATTTCTTTTGGAAGCGATCGTCAGGCGATCGCAAGCATGGACCATGTGTGAGTGGATTAGCGACGGGTACCGTTTCCATGGGGAATCGCAAATTTCTTTTGGACGCGATAGTCAGGCGATCGCAAGCATGGATCAGGGGGGCGTGGATTAGCGACGGGTCCCGTTTCCATGGGAAATCGCTGATTTCTGTTGGTAGCGATAGTCAGGCGATCGCAAGCATGGATCAGGAGGGCGTGGATTGGCGACGGGTCCCGTTTCCATGGGACATCGCTGATTTCGCTTGGAAGCGATAGCCAGGCGATCGCAAGCATGGATCAGGGGGGCGTGGATTAGCGACGGGTCCAGTTTCCATGGGAAATCGCGGATTCCTTCTTGGAAGCCATAGTCAGACGATCGCAAGCATGGATCAGGGGGGCGTGGATTAGCGACGGGTCTCGTTTCCATGGGAAATCGCGGATTTCTTTTGGAAGCGATAGTCAGGCGATCGCAAGCATGGATCAGGGGTGCGTGGATTAGCGACGGGTCCCGTTTCCATGGGAAATCGCGGATTTCTTTTGGAAGCGATCGCCAGGCGATCGCAAGCATGGATCAGGGGGGCGTGGATTAGCGACGGGTCCCGTTTCCATTGGAACTCGCGGATTTCTTTTGGAAGCGATAGTCAGGCGATCGCAAGCATGGATCAGGGGGGCGTGGATTCGCGACGGGTCCCGTTTCCATTGGAAATCGCGGATTTCTTTTGGTAGCGATAGCCAGACGATCGCAAGCATGGATCAGGGGGGCGTGGATTAGCGACGGGTCACGTTTCCATGGGAAATCAAATCTTTTGGAAGCGATAGTCAGGCGATCGCAAGCATGGATCAGGGGGGCGTGGATTAGCGACGGGCCCCGTTTCCATATGAAATCGCGGATTATTTTTGGAAGCGATAGCCAGGCGATCGCAAGCATGGACCAGTGGGGCGTGGATTAGCGACGGGTACCGTTTCCATGGGAAATCGCGGATTTCGTTTGGAAGCGATAGTCAGGCGATCGCAAACATGGATCGGGGGGGGGGGGCGTGGATTAGCGACGGGTCCAGTTTCCATTGGAACTCGCGGATTTCTTGGGAGCGATAGTCAGGCGATCGCAAGCATGGCTCAGGGGGGCGTGGATTAGCGACGGGTCCCGTTTCCATGGGAAATCGTGGATTTCTTTTGGGACGCGGTAGTCAGGCGATCGCAAGCATGGATCAGGGGGGCGTGGATTAGCGACGGGTCCCGTTTCCATGGGACATCGCTGATTTTTCTTGGAAGCGATAGTCAGGCGATCGCAAGCATGGATCAGGGGGGCGTGGATTAGCGACGGGTCCCGTTTCCATAGGAAATCACAGATTTCTTTTGGAAGCGATCGTCAGGCGATCGCACGCATGGATCAGGGTGGCGTGGATTAGCGACGGGCCCCGTTTCCATATGAAATCGCGGACTATTTTTGGAAGTGATAGCCAGGCGATCGCAAGCATGGATCAGGGGGGCGTGGATTAGCGACGGGTCCCGTTTCCATGGGAAATCGCGGATTTCTTTTGGAAGCGATAGTCAGGCGATCACGAGCATGGGTCAGGGGGGCGTGGATTAGCGACGGGTCCCGTTTCCATGGGAAATCGCGGATTTGTGTTGGAAGCGATAGTCAGGCGATCGTAAGCATGGCTTAAGAGGGGCGTGGATTAGCGACGGGTCCCGTTTCCATGGGAAATCGCAGATTTCTTTTGAAAGCGATAGTCAGGCGATCGCAAGCATGGACCAGGGGGGCGTGGATTAGCGACGGGTCCCGTTTCCATGGGAAATCGCGGATTTATTAATCGCTTCGCTCATTCCGCCGGCCCATATTGTCGCACCGTTGTGGGCAAGCCGAGTTTTGGGGTCTCTTGGGGGCCGTTTTGGGGCCTCTCGGGGCCTCTTTTGGGCCTCTTGGGCGCCTCTTGGGGCGTCTTGGGGGCCTCTTGGGGGCCTCTTGGGGCCTTTTTGGGGCCTCCTGGGCGCCTTCTGGGGCGGAGGGCTCGATTTTTCAGTTCTCGGTCCCCCTCTTCAGCCCCTCTTGGGCCCGTCTTGGGGCCTCTTGGTCCGTCTTGGGCGGCACTTGGGCCGTCTTGGGGGCCCTCCTGGGCCGTTCCGGGGCCGTCTTGGGAGCCTCGTGGGCTGTCTTGGAGCGGTCTTGGGGGCCTCTTGGGCCGTCTTGGAGCGTCCGGAAGCCGAAAAAGCCAGAACGCAAAAAAACATCAACAAAAACAGTGAAAATCAACGATTTTGGCCTCTTGGGGCCCTCTTCGGAGGCCTCTTGGAAGGCCCTTGGGGCGTCTTGGAGGCCTCTTGGGCTGTCTTGGGGCCCTGTTGGGCGTCTTCGGGCGATCTTTGGCCGTCTCGGGGCCCTCTTGGACCGTCTTGGAGGCTTCTTGGGGACCCCTTGGCCCGTCCTGGGGCCCTGTAACAGAACTCCGGCATCTCTGGCCCGACCTTGCCGGGACCTTGCCGGGGTACTTTTCGTCCGGGGACCCCCAGGGGTCCCGTTTCCATGGGAAATCGCGAATTTATTGTTGGAAGCGATATTCAGGCGATCGCAAGCATGGATCAGGGGGCGTGGATTAGCGACAGGTCCCTTTTTCCACGGGGAATCACGGATTTCTTTTGGACGCGATAGTCAGGCGATCGCAAGCATGGACCAGGGGGCGTGGATTAGCGACGGGTCCCGTTTCCATGGGACATCGCGGATTATTTGGGAAACGATAATCAGGCGATCGCAAGCATGGATCTGGGGGGCGTGGATTAGCGACGGGTCACGCTTCCATGGGAAATCGCGGATTTCTTTTGGGAACGATAGTCAGGCGATCGCAAGCATGGATCAGGGGGCGTGGATTAGCGACGGGTCCCGTTTCCATATGAAATCGCAGATTACTTTTGGGAAGCGATATTCAGGCGATCGCAAGCATGGATCAGGGGAGCGTGGATGAGCGACGGGTCTCGTTTCCATGGGAAATCGTTGATTTCATGTGGAAGCGATAGTCAGGCGATCGCAATCATGTATCAGGGGGGCGTGGATTAGCGACGGGTCCCGTTTCCATTGGAAATCGCGGATTTTTGGGAAGCGATAGTCAGGCGATCGCAAGCATGGATCGGGGGGGCGTGGATTAGCGACGGGTCACGTTTCCATGGGAAATCTCGGATTTCTTTTGGAAACGGTAGCCATGCGATCGCAAGCGTGGATCAGGGTGGCGTGGATTAGCGACGGGTCCCGTTTCTAGTGGAAATCGTTGATTTCTTTTGGGCGCGATAGTCAGGCGATCGCAAGCATGGATCAGGGGGGCGTGTATTAGCGACGGGTCCCGTTTCCATGACGGGAAATCGCTGATTTATTTGGAAACGATAGTCAGGCGATCGCAAGCATGGATCAGGGGGGCGTGGATTAGCGACGGGCCCTTTTTCCATAGGAAATCGCGGATTTCTTTTGGAAGCGATAGTCAGGCGATCGCAAGCATGGATCAGGAGGGCGTGGGTTAGCGACGGGTCTCGTTTCCATGGGAAATCGCGGATTTCTTTTGGAAACGATAGTCAGGCGATAGCAAGCATGGATCAGGGGGGCGTGGATTAGCGACGTGTCCCGTTTCCATGGGGAATCGCGCATTCTTTTTGGAAACCCCTAGTCAGGCGGTCGCAAGCATGGATAAGGGGGGCGTGGACTAGCGACGGGTCCCGTTTCCATGGGAAATCGCGGATTTCTTTTGGAAACGATAGTCAGAGGATCGCAAGCATGGATCAGGGGGGCGTGGATTAGCGACGGGTCCCGTTTCCATTGGGAAATCGCGGATTTCTTTGGAAACGATAGTCAGGCGATCGCAAGCATGGAATAGGGGGGCGTGGATTAGCGACGGGTCCCGTTTCCATAGGAACTCGCGGATTTCTTGGGAAACGATAGTCAGGCGATCGCAAGCATGGATCAGGGGGGCGTGGATTAGCGACGGGTCCCGCTTCCATGGGAAATCGCGGATTTCTGTTGGAAACGATAGTCAGGCGATCGCAAGCATGGATCAGGGGGGCGTGGATTAGCGACGGGTCCCGTTTCCATGGGAAATCGCGGATTTCTGTTGGAATCGCGGATTTCGATAGTCAGGCGATCGCAAGCATGGATCAGGGGGGCGTGGATTAGCGACGGGTCCCGTTTCCATGGGAAATTGCGAATTACTTTTGGAAGCGATGGTCAGGCGATCGCAAGCATGGATCAGGGGGGCGTGGATTAGCGACGGGGCCCGTTTCCATGGGAAATCGCGGATTTCTTTTGGAAGCGATAGTCAGGCGAATCCAAGCATGGATCAGGGGGGCGTGGATTAGCGACGGGTCCCGTTTCCATAGGAACTCGCTGATTTTTTGGGAAACGATAGTCAGGCGATCGCAAGCATGGATCAGGGGGGCGTGGATTAGCGACGGTTTCCATGGGAAATCGCGGATTTCTTTTGGAAACGATCGTCAGGCGATCGCAAGCATGGATCAGGGGGGCGTGGATTAGCGACGTGTCCCGTTTCCATGGGAAATCGCGGATTGCTTCTGGAAGCGATATTCAGGCGATCGCAAGCATGGATCAGGGGGGCGTGTATTAGCGACGGGCCTTGCTTCCATGGGAAATCGCGGATTTCTTTTGGAAGCGATAGTCAGGCGATCGCAAGCATGGATCAGGGGGGCGTGGATTAGCGACGGGCCCGTTTCCATAGGACATCGCGGATTAGTTGGGAAATGATAGTCAGGCGATCGCAAGCATGGATCAGGGGGGCGTGGATTAGCGACGGGTCCCGTTTCCATTGGACATCGCGGATTTCTTTTGGAAACGATCGTCAGGCGATCGCAAGCATGGGTCAGGGGGGCGTGGATTAGCGACGGGTCCCGTTTCAATGGGAACTCGCAGATTTCTTTTGGAAGCGATAGTCAGGCGATCGCAAGCATGGATCAGGGGGGCGTGGATTAGCGACGGGTCCCGTTTCCATAGGAACTCGCGGTTTTTTTGGAGACGATAGTCAGGAGATCGCAAGCATGGATCAGGGGGGCGTGGATCCGCGACGGGTCCCGTTTCCATGGGATATCGCGGAATTCTTTTGGAAACGATAGTCAGGCGATCGCAAGCATGGATCAGGGGGGCGTGGATTAGCCACGGGTCCCGTTTCCATGGGACATCGCGGATTTCTTTTGGAAACGATAGTCAGGCGATAGCAAGCATGGATCAGGGGGGCGTGGATTAGCGACGTGTCCCGTTTCCATGGGGAATCGTTGATTTCTGTTGGAAACGGTAGTCAGGCGATCGCAAGCATGGATCAGGGCGGCGTGGATTAGCGACGGGTCACGTTTCCATGGGACATCGCGGATGTTTTTGGGAAACGATAGTCAGGCGATCGCAAGCATGGATCAGGGGGGCGTGGATTAGCGACGGGTCCCGTTTCCATGGGAAGTCGCGGATTTCATTTGGAAGCGATAGTCAGGCGATGGCAAGCATGGATCAGGGGGGCGTGGATTAGCGACGGGTCCCGTTTCCATGGGACATCGCGGATTAGTTGGGAAATGATAGTCAGGCGATCGCAAGCATGGATCAGGGGGGCGTGGATTAGCCACGGGTCCCGTTTCCATGGGAACTCGCGGATTTCTTTTGGAAGCGATGATCAGACGATCGCATGCATGGATCAGGGGGGCGTGGACTAGCGACGGGTCACGTTTCCATGGGAACTCGCGGATTTCTTTTGGAAGCGATAGTCAGGCGATCGCAAGCATGGATCAGGGCGGCGTGGATTAGCGACGGGTCACGTTTCCATGGGAAATCGCTGATTTCTTTTGGAAACGACGGGTCCCGTTTCCGTGGGAAATCGCGGATTTCTTTTGGAAGCGATAGCCAGTCGATCGCAAGCATGGATCAGGCGGGCGTGGATTAGCGACGGGTCCCGTTTCCATGGGAAATCGCGGATTATATACTTTTGGAATCGTTAGTCAGGCGATCGCAAGCATGGATCAGGGGGGCGTGGGTTAGCGACGGGTCCCGTTTCCATGGGAAATCGCGGATTTCTTTTGGAAACGATCGTCAGGCGATCGTAAGCATGGGCCAGGGGAGCGGGGACTGGCGACGGGTCCCGTTTCCATGGGAAATCGCGGATTTCTTTTGGACGCGATAGTCAGGCGATGGCAAGCATGGATGAGGGGGGCGTGGATTAGCGACGGGTCCCGTTTCCATTGGATATCGCGGATTTTTTTGGAAACGATAGTCAGGCGATCGCAAGCATGGATCAGGGGGGCGTGGATTAGCGACGGGTCCCGTTTCCATGGGACATCGCGGATTTCTTTTGGAAGCGATGATCAGGCGATCGCAAGCATGGATCAGTGGGGCGTGGATTAGCGACGGGTCCCGTTTCCATGGGAAATCGCGGGTTACTGTTGGAAACGATCGTCAGGCGATCGCAAGCATGGATCAAGGCGGCGTGGATTAGCGACGGGTGCCGTTTCCATGGGACATCGGGGATTTTTTGGGGAAACGATAGTCAGGCGATCGCAAGCATGGATCAGGGGGGCGTGGATTAGCGACGGGTCACGTTTCCATGGGAAATCATCGCGGATGTTTTTTGGGAAACGATAGTCAGGCGATCGCAAGCATGGATCAGGGGGGCGTGGATTAGCGACGGGTCCCGTTTCCATGGGAAGTCGCGGATTTCTTTTGGAAGCGATAGTCAGGCGATCGCAAGCATGGATCAGGGGGGGCGTGGATTAGCGACGGGTCCCGTTTCCATGGGAAATCGCTGATTTCTCTTGGACACGATAGTCAGGCGATCGCAAGCATGGATCAGGGGGCGTGGATTAGCGACGGGTCCCGTTTCCATGGGAACTCGCGGATTTCTTTTGGAAACGATAGTCAGGCCATCGCAAGCATGGATCAAGGAGGCGTGGATTAGCGACGGGCCGAGTTTCCATGGGACATCGCGGATTTCTCTTGGAAACGATAGTCAGGCGATCGCAAGCATGGATCAGGGGGGCGTGGATTAGCGATTGGTCCCGTTTCCATGGGAAATCGCGGATTTCTTTTGGAAGCGATAGTCAGGCGATCGCGAGCATGGATCAAGGAGGCGTGGATTAGCGACGGGTCCCGTTTCCATGGGAAATCGCGGATTTCTTTTGGAAACGATAGTCAGGCGATCGCAAGCATGGATCAGGGGGGCGTGGATTAGCGACGGGTCCCGTTTCCATGGGAAATCGCGGATTTCTTTTGGAAACGATAGTCAGGCGATCGCAAGCATGGATCAAGGGGGCGTGGATTAGCGACGGGTCCCGTTTCCATCGGAAATCGCGGACTTCTTTTGAAAACGATAGTCAGGCGATCGCAAGCATGGATCAGGGGGGCGTGGATTAGCGACGGGTCCCGTTTCCATGGGAAGTCGCGGATTTCTTTTGGAAGCGATAGTCAGGCCATCGCAAGCATGGATCAAGGAGGCGTGGATTAGCGACGGGTCCTGTTTCCATGGGACATCGCGGATTTCTTTCGCAAACGATAATCAGGCGATCGCAAGCATGGGTCAGGGGGGCGTGGATTAGCGACGTGTCCCGTTTCCATGGGACATCGCAGATTTTTCTCGGAAGCGATAGTCAGGCGATCGCAAGCATGGATCAGGGGGGCGTGGATTAGCGACGGGTCCCGTTTCCATGGGAAATCGCGGATTTCTTTTGGAAGCGATAGTCAGGCGATCGCAAGCATGGATCAGGGCGGCGTGGATTAGCGACGGGTCCCGTTTCCATGGGAACTCGCGGATTTCTTTTGCAATCGATAGTCAGGCGATCGCAAGCATGGATCAGGGGGGGCGTGGATTAGCGACGTGTCCCGCTTCCATGGGAAATCGCGGATTTCTTTTGAAAGCGATAGTCAGGCGATGCCAAGCATGGATCAGGGGGGCGTGGATTAGCGACGGGTCCCGTTTCCATGGGAAATCGCGGATTTCTCTTGGAAGCGATAGCCAGGCGATCGCAAGCATGGATCAGGCGGATTTCTTTTGGAAACGATAGTCAGGCGATGGCAAGCATGGATCATGGGGGCGCGGATTAACGACGGGTCCCGTTTCCATGGGAAATCGCGGATTTCTTTTGGAAGCGATAGTCAGGCGATCGCGAGCATGGATCAAGGGGGCGTGGATTAGCGACGGGTCCCGTTTCCATGGGAAATCGCGGATTTCCGCCGCCGAGCGAGGCGACACCGGACGCATGGTGCCGCATTCTGGGGGGAGCACCTCCCCCGATCCATGGATCTGGCGGCCGCGTGCCAAATCCATGGATCGCTAATCAATGTTTGCGCGTCCCCGATACAGGAGGAATACTCGAAGATTGTTAAAAAATGATCTTGGGGTAGATTTTCGATGATTGTTTGATTATTTTTGGGCATTTGTTCAAAGTATTTCCTTGGTTTCGTCCAAAATCCGCCTGTGGGAGGACACGCCCGACCTAACCCCAGGGGAGGCGAGGTGAGGGCGCGAGGGCGCATAACGCGATAAGCATAAACTTTTGGCGCTCCGCGCGGATTTCTTGGATCCGCGCTGGGGCCCCCCGGCGGCGCCTCCTGGCAATCTCCGCGCGCCAGAGAGGGGGGGGGGCCAGCGCAGATCCAAGAAATTCGCGCGGAGCGCCAGATGCTTATGTTTATGGCGTTTTTCTTCCTCGAGCGAAGTTTGGTGACCTGGATGCTTCGGGCGAGCGCCCGCGTGTCTTGGTGTACACGCGTACGGCTCGGCTGCGCGACCCCAAGCGGTCTCTAAGAGCTCGGCCGGGCGCAGACGCGCGCGCGCGCCGCTGCCCGCACTCGACTTTCTGCGCCCGGTCGCCGCGCGCGGGGCCGCGCGGCCAAAAACGTAGACGCTCTCAGCCAGACGCGCGGTTGGCGCCAGCACACGTCCTGAGGCTCGTCGGCCCTCACGGTGCGGAGGCTTCGGGAGGAGCTGCGCTCGCGCGGGCTGCCGGTCTCGGGCAGGAAGGCGGAGCTGGTGCGGCGCCTGAACGGCACCAGCTATTCCCGGAAGCTGGGGGGTCCCGCCGCGAGACGGCTTGCAGGGGGTTGGACAAGTCAGAAGAGGAGCATGTGTCGATACCGCTACCCTTCCCTCGTTTCGCCTTTGTTGGGGCCTCTGGGGAGGCCCTCGTCGCCGCGGCTGGATTCGCTTCGGAATTCTGGTCGGAGCGCACCCCAGGAGAGATCCGTGGAGCAGTGGCATCGGTACCTTTCAGTTTTCCCACTTGCCGCGAGGCTGCTCGCAGAGGAAGGGCAAGGGCGATAACGGGCTTTTCCAGGGGTGGGAGGGAGATCGAGCCAGTAACATCACGTTTCGCGCCGGCGCCTTCTGGGACTGTCCAGGAGACGTTACGTTTCCTGGGGGGGAGGGGAGGGGCGGCTGGGGCTGGCAACGGCCACCATCGCGAAACATAAAGAACGCCTCTACCGATACACTGGTGTCGATTTCGCCTTTTGGGGCCTCAGGGCAGGCCCTCGTCGCCACCACTGGATTCGCTTCGAATTTCTATTCAGAAGGCACCCCAGGAGAGGTCCGCGGAGAAGCGGTGTTGGTACCTTTCGATTTCCCCAGGCTCCAGCCCAGATCTCCGATATGTGTTATTCAGTGCAGGAGCTATTTTCCTCGACTTCGGTTCCTGGGGACCGTCATCGGGTCCCGGGACCGCCAATGACGCATCCCGGGCGCAGGGTGAGCCGCGGGGAGGGGAATCAGTTGGAAACAGCTTTTCGGAGGATGTCTGGGAATACACCTGCAGGGGTCGTGTTAGAACGACTCATCCTCCCCCAAATTCCTCCCCCCAATTCCTCCCTCCTTGTAACCCCTTTCCTTCCCTCCTTCTCCTCCCAGTCGTGATTTTGCTCTGCGGGAGTACATCGTGCACCTTAGGTACCCTTCAGAATCATTGGACGGATATTCACTCCTAATGGCCTGAACCTCCTCCTCCTCCTCCTCCTCCTCCTCCTCCTCCTCCTCCTCCTCCCCCTCCTCCACCTCCTCCTCCTCCTCCTTCTCCTCTCCCCTCTCCCCTCTCACTCTCCCTCTCCTCCTCCTCCTCCTCCTCCTCCTCCTCCTCCTCCTCCACCTCCTCCTTGTCCGGTCCTCTGCTCTCCTGGTGGTTTGGAGAGGCTGCCTGGCTGCACCAGAGGCTGGGCTCTGTCCGACCTTCCTGGACTTCGGAAAGAGTTGTACACGGATATATACACATATCATAAACGTATTGTTTTACACACGCATATGTATATATCTGGATGTACACATATATCTATATATATATATATAGATATGTTTGTAGATATATGTATATATGTACAGCGTGTTCTACCGCTGCTGGCAGAAAACCGGGGGGTCCGTTGGGGGCTTTCGCACCCGTCCCCTCCCATCTCGGAAACTGGGGGGAGGGTCACTGGGGGTTCCAAACCTGGCCCCCCGGTCCATCATGAAAACGAGGGGCGGTCACTACTGGCTCGAGCCCCCCCCTGCCCCACCCCCTATTCGCCGCCGGCAGACCCCTCCCCCTCCTCCCCCACTCCAGGTGGGTGACTGGTGGGGACAGTGATGGGGACGGTGGTGGGGATGGCGGTGCGGAGAGTGGGACAATTGGGACAGTGGGACAGTGGGGACAGTGGGGACAGTGGGGACAGTGGTGAGGACAGTGGGGGCAGTGGAACAATGGGACAGTGGTACAGTGGACTGGGGACTGGGGACTGGAGACAATCGGACAGTGAGTGGGACAATCGGAACAGTGGGACAGTGGGACAATCCGACAGTGGTGCAGTGGGGATAGCGGTGAGGACAGTGGGAACAGTGGGGCAGCGGTGGGTACAGTGGGGACAGTGGGAGAGTGGTCGGGACAGTGGGGACAGTAGGACAGTGGTGGGGACAGTGGGACAGTGGTGGGGACAGAAGGGACAGTGTGGACAGTGGGACCTTGGTGGGGACTATGGTGGGGACAGTGGGGACAGTGAGAGAGTGGTGGGGGCAGTGTGGACTGTGGGGACAGTGGAGACAATGGGGCAACGGGGACAGTGGGACAATGGAAATAGTGGGACAGTGGTCTAGTGGGGTCAGTGGCGGGGACAGTGGGGACAGTGGGACAGTGGTGAGGACAGTGCGGACAGTGGGACAGCGGTGACGACAGTGGGGACAGTGGGGACAGTGATAGTTGTGGGGACAGTGGGGACAGCGGGGACAAAAGGGGGACAGTTGAACTGTGGGACACTAGGACAGTGGGACAGTGGGGACAGTGATTTAGACGGTGGGAACAGTGGGACAGTGGTGGGGGCACTGGTGGGGACAGTGGGGACAGTGGTGGGGTCAGTGGGGACAGTGGTGGGGACAGTGGGGACAGTGGGACAGTGGTGGAGACAGTGGGGACAGTGGGACAGTGGTGGGGGCACTGGTGGGGACAGTGGGGACAGTGGTGGGGTCAGTGGGGACAGTGGGGACAGTGTTGGGGATAGTGGGGACAGTGGGACAGTGGTGGGGACAGTGAGGGCAGTGGGACGGTGGGGGCACGGGACGGTGGTGATGGGGACTGGTGCTGGCGGTGTTGGGGGGTCGTGAAAGGGGGGGGGATTTTCGGAGGGGCGGGGGGGGGACCCCCCCCGGTTCCGGGGGGAGGGGGTGGGGGATTTGTCACATCACCGCGGAGGTGGATCACGCTCTATCATGTATTTTTACATATATATATATACACATACAGACAGTTAACTACGTATATGCAAACTGTATATGTGTGGAAACACACGTAGTTACAGGTAGACACCAATACATTCATATACGCTACTACATACAAATGAGTATGTCTGTATATATAAGTACACATATGCTCCCGCATCTACTTGTCAACATATCGATCACTCCATTTAGCTATCTCATCAACATTTAGTTATACCATTAAGAATGACATGGACACATTTATATATGTTCCTATATGTATACGCTGACGTACATATATATATATATATATATATATATATATGTGCGCGTGCATGTCCACATGCACAGCTGTCAATTCATACAATTATTCTAGAGAGGCCCAGGTGGCCCAGGCACATCTACGTGCACCGCCCGCTGGGGTCCCAGGACACCTGTTCCCCTGGCGGTGGATGCATGGACGAGCTCCCGCCTCGCATCCGCCCGGCCTCGCATCCGCCCCGCCAAGAGAGTCGATATCCTGAAGGCCAGCGTTCGAAGAGGGTCCGTGCGGATGCTCTTGGATCGGCGCTGGACCCCCCAGTCCCGCGCGCCAGGGGCGCTGCCAGAGGCACCGCCGGGGGGGGGGGGGGTGCAGCGCCGGTCCAACAAGTCCGCGCGGACCTCCGAAAGTGTATGTTCATACTGCTTGTTCTTCTCCTGACAGTCCGGTCGAAATTCGGAGAGGAAGAGAGATGAGGAGGAGGAGGAGATGAGGAGGAAGGATGGACGAGGATGAGGAGGATGAGGAAGATTAGGAGGATGTGAAGGATGAGGAGGATGAGGAGGAGGAGGAGGAGGTGAACGAGGAGGAGAAAGAAGCTCGCCAGACGAAAGATCATGCAGGGCACACAGCTGCAGTTCTTGCTTTCCTCCAGCTCTGCGTGAGAACTTCGAACTCCAGATGTCCCGAACTCCTCTCCCCCGTCCCTGCCTCATCTCTTTCCCCCCTCTTGGCCATCTGCCTCCCCTTCTGCCTTCCGCGTGCGGGGCCCCCAGCTTCCGAGCCGTAGGGTCCGGCACACCTCGTTCCCCCAGCAGTGGCGCACGGCCGTGCGTGGGGCTGTCGGCAGTGGGGACTGGCAGTTGGCCCTGCGGGACAGCTACGTGAGGCCGCCCGAGAGGTTCCCAGACGGGGCCAGGAACCCCTTGAGCGCCCTAGGAGAGTGCGCCGACGAGGACTGCGCTCTCACCCGCGTGAGCGGAGGGCAGGAGAGAGTGCGCCCCGAGTTCTTGGAGTACTGCGTGGACCAGATCGTTCGGTTCGCGAACGTGACAGGTCACGACGGCCTCACATACTGCACGCTGGGCTGTGGCTGCCTGTACTTCGACTGGGAGCTCCTGGACAGGCTCCGGAGAGAGGGCGTGCGAGTGTCTCAGGTCTGGCTGCTGGAGAGGTGCTATAGGAAGCGCTACAGGAAGATTGGCTGGCATCTCCCTGTCATGCGCGCCAGGTCACAGTTCAGCCGCTGGTTCGCCAACGCTGGAATTGAGATTTACGCGTTCTCCTTCGCAAGGCAGCTCAAGCAGTGGGCGAAGGCCTTCCGGACGAACGGTCAGGCGCATGTCGTGGTTCAGTGCGATGCCGTGGAGACCGCTCACCTTCTCGACAGCGACCAGGAGTTCGTGCGGGCTGTGATGCGCGACGGTGCCATCAACCTGCAGGTCCAAGGTGCCCAGAGCACTAGTGAGCTCGAGTTATGCAATCGCGAAGTCGTGTCGAGGAGGCGGGGAAGGATGGGGAACAGGGGGAGGAGGAGGATGAGGAGGACAGGCGGTGGAGGATCCTCCTCCTCCTCCGATTATCTCAGTAGGACAATGGGGAGGAGGAGGAAGATGAGGAGGAGGAGAAGGAACATGGAGGATGCAATCGCGAACTCATGTCGAGCTGGCTACCCAAAAAGGCCAGGGGCCAAGTCGTGGATGTGCCTCGGGCAGATGCCTGGCGAACCAAGTCTCCCGGCGTTGTGTTTCTCGCTTTCCTCATTCGTGTTGTTTTTCCTATTACGCCAGGGCCGATCGAACTGATTGCGATGGATGGCTCTGCCGTCCCGTGTCATCCCGTGTCCTTCCTCTGCCCATTCCTCTTGTTCTTGATGTTCCTGCATTTGTTGCTGCTGCTCCTTGCTTGGAGCATCCTTGGATTCCTTGAGCCACTTCTCGAGGGTTCAGTGCGACAGTCCCAAGGAAGTCCTGGCAGAGCCGAGAAAACCCTGGAGGATTTTTCCTGAGCCAGAAGTGCGGGGTGAGAGCCAGCGATTTTGCACACCGCCACCCTCCCTTGCGTGAGGCAGAGGGACAATCCTGTGGTGTTGGGTCCTCGTTTTGAAGAAACGGTCCCCGCGTTCTCCCCTCCTCCTCTGCCCCCTCCTCCTCTCCACCGTCCGCATGCGTCCCGCACACCCGTACAGCGTTTCGTGGCCCCATAGGGAGCTCCACCGAAGGTCCCAGTGCCACCGTCCGCATGCGTCCCGCACACCCAGTACAGCGTTTCGTGGCCCTCCTCCCCCTCCTCCTTGCGTTTCCACCCATCCAGCACAGCGCTTCGTGGCCCCATAGGGAGCCCCACCGAAGGTCCCAGTGCTACCGTCCGCATGCGTCCCGGAAGCCCAGTACAGCGTTTCGTGGCCCCATAGGCAGCTCCACCGAAGGTCCCAGCGCTACCGTCCGCATGCGTCCCGCACACCCAGTACAGCGTTTCGTGGCCCTCCTCCCCCTCCTCCCTGCGTTTCACCCATCCAGCACAGCGCTTCGTGGCCCCATAGGGAGCCTCACCGATGGTCCCAGCGCTACAGTCCGCATGCGTCCCGCACACCCAGTACAGCGCTTCGTGGCCTCATAGGGCGCTCCACCGAAGGCCCCAGTGCTACCGTCCGCATGCGTCCCGCACACCCAGTACAGCGTTTTGTGGCCCTCCTCCCCCTTCCCCTGCGTTTCACCCACCCAGCACAGCGAGCCCAGTACAGCGTTTCGTGGCCCCATAGGAGCTCCACCGAAGGTCCCAGCGCTACCGTCCGCTTGCGTCCCGCACACCCAGTACAGCGTTTCGTGGCCCTCCTCCCCCTCCTCCTTGCGTTTCACCCATCCAGCACAGCGCTTCGTGGCCCCATAGGGAGCCTCACCGATGGTCCCAGTGCTACCGTCCGCATGCGTCCCGCATGCCCAGTACAGCGTTTCGTGGCCCCATAGGGAGCCCCACCGAAGGTCCCAGCGCTACCGTCCGCATGAGTCCCGTCCGTATGTGTGCCGGAAGCCCAGTTCGGCACACAGCCCACACAGTACAGCGTTCCCCGCCGCCCATTGCAGCGCTTCCTGGCCCCACAGTGAGCTTCACCGAAGCAGATGTTCACAATTACGGTACCCACAACTGCATATGGTTGGGACCTTCGCCAGGATAATTCGTTTCGCTCGTTTCAGGTGTTCGGCCTCGTTTGGTTTCTCGTCCTGAGCGCCAGCGCGTTGTGAACGTCGTTGTCCTCGGCCGCGGGAGGTCTACAGCCAGTGCCTCCACCGCCGCGTGGGTGGTACCAGCCGCCGCAGGACCGCCCCCGTCCGGAGGCTGCGCCGCCTCGAGGCCGGCCGGGAGGCGGCGCTGCACCTCTTGGAGGAGCGCCGCTACAAGGACGGCCCTCGCAGACCTCCTCTCGGGGGCGGCCAAGAGGGGGGTGATGACTGGGGTCGCAGGCCTCGAGGTTGACACCAACACCAATATCGGCGGCGTGCCTCCACCGAGGGAAGGAGATCCCGATCTCTCTGATGGTGGTAACATTCTGGCTTCCAAGGTGGCCGAAATATTACCACCTCCCCCTGTGGAGGCAACTCCCTGTGTTGGTGTTGGTGCCAATTTCCAGGTCTCCAATGGGGGGGGAGATCATGGCGGGGGCCATGATACCTCCCCAGATTTCATGGCGCCCCCAATTATTTCAATACGTCCCTGCCCCCCCCTGGGCCACGCACATGCCGCCGGCCATGATTTGCTCATCCCTCTCTTGGAGGCCCCCCTCTTGGACTACCCCCATCGATCGCCGCCGACAGACCCCATTGCGTCGTGGAAGCATCACGGCGAAAGTCTTTTCGCTTGTTCGGTCTCTGGGGGCCCCCGCCGGATCCGTGGGCCGTCAAGCAAAAACTCAGGATGGAAGACTGGTCCCGAAGACCGGGTCGAGACCTCTTGGGGTCATCAGTCAGTGGAGCCGCGTTGCACGGCGCATCGGCTAAGCAGCACAAGGCAAATTCCAGCAGTTTGATACATAAGCTCTCAGAGAGCACGTGTCAGGGAAGTGCTTCTCCACCTGGCCCTACTGTAGACCAGGCTGAGGTCAGCGTGCATAGATGTGCCAGAGGCCGTGCATGCTTGCAAGGCGTGCTTGTGCATCACACGTACCACGTACCCATGTCAGCCTGGGGCGGCTTAGTGTTTTTCTTCCATGCAAGACGGGGGGATCAAAACCCCCGGAGGCAAAACTAGCATCGCGAGTTGTTGAGTGAAAAAAATATGACTTCGGGTGTCTGGGTCTCGTCGGACGGCCCCTCAGAATTCTTGTCGTCGCGAACCCAAATCCCTCAGCCTGGGCATTTTTCCTCGATTTTGGCTCTTTGGGCCGTCATCAGGCCTCGGGACCACCAAGAATGGATCCGGGGCGAAAAGTTGGCCCTTGGGAAGGGGTCGGGAGCTTTGGGACTGCGGATAAAACAAAAATCACATCGGAGGATATCTTGGCCTGCGTCACGAAACAAAAACGATGGAAGGTTTCTGAAGTTGCGTTGGTTCTCGTCGGTTTATCGCCTCGGAATGCTTTCAAGCAGCCGCGCCTTGCCCTCGGTGACCGAATCGTCCCGAACAGGTGCTGGAGGCCCGAGTTATGGCCTGGAAGCCGCTTAGAGGAAAGAAAGCCCCGCAGACCTCCTCGCGTCGTGAAACAAATCACGACTGTCGGCTTTGGGCTGTGTTCTTTCTCCCAAGGGCCCTCGCCTGGCCCCAGGGTCGTCAAGAGTTGCCCAGACTGCAAAACCGACCCTTGTTATTCAGGGCAGGCTCAAACATTGGGCACGGCGAAGGCCTGGCTTGCTCCAGCGGATGACCCAGCTGCAGGATCACTTCCAGGGTGGTGCCTCCTCTATCCTCCTCCTCCTCTTCCTCCTCCTGCTCCTTCTCCTCCTCCTCCTCCTCCTCCTCCTCCTCCTCCTCCTCCTCCCTCTTCACTCTTCCTCCTCCTGCTCCCTCCTCACTCCTCCTCCTCCTCCTCCTCCTCCTCGGCATCAGGAGGTGCACGGAGGCCTTCAGAGCGCCCCCTCTTTGGACTCCGCCCTCTGGGCCCCACAGTTCCAATCTTCTATTCGGAGTGCTCTGGCCGCGAGGGGGTCCGCGCTTCTCCAGCCGCCGCCCGTTACATGGTCGGACCGAGATATAAGATCGAAATCGGTTCGGGGAGGGCACCCTCATGTTCTTCGTCCATGTTGGATGCTCTTATGCATCCTGGGGGGGCGTACCCTCGAGTTCTCTTCAGTTCGGCTGGCGGAGGGCCTCACGTCCTTTGAGAATGTTCTTCTGTCCTGGGTCCGGCCGTATACCGATCATCATACGTACACGTACATGAGTCCACGTTGGTTTCGAGAGTACGAATTGCGCGAACCTTCGTTTCACGAGGCTGGTCTCGCGGACAGGGGGGGCTTTTTTCATGCACGTGGTTGGGCGCATACGTCCTTTCCTGGGCTCTCTAGATGAGATGTTTGATCATGGACGCCTTGTGGAACCAAACCATCAAGTATTATACGATTGCCACTGCAAGTTGTATAGACAACTTGTTCCACACACAGACGATTATTCGGTGAAGCGGATGGTGTGCAACGCAGACGGCGCGCCAAAAGACTGGGCCTTTCGCCGGCGCAGAAGGGGGACCCGGGCAACAATGGTTGTAATCCGTCTACAATCTCGATCATCTGGGCATCTGAAGCATTCTGCCTCCTCCTCCTCCACCCCAGAGGCGCCCGCTGCGGCCACGGCAACTTTTCAGTTGCTAATAACGCCCGCGCGTCCTTCATGGATGCGCGGCTTCTTTCCTTTGTGAACTTCCGGGCGGGGTCGTAGCTGGGTGGCGACCCCCCCGGGACCCCCTTCTCAGGACCCCCCCTCCAGGAGCCCCCCCAGGCGGGGAAGGGATGAAAGAGAAGGGGTTTTTCCTTCGACTCACATGCAACGTTGCTCAATTTCGCTGTGGGTGGCGCGTTCGAGGAGGAAGGCCCGCTGAAACTGGGGGAGCGGCGACGGGCCGAGGGGAAGGCGGGGAGCGGCAAAGGCGACGACGACGACGACAACCACGACCACGACGACGACGACGAGTCAAACGGAGCAGCCTCTTCCACGCGCCGACAGGGTCGGCGGATTTCTGAGGCATGGAAGGGGGGGAATTCCTTTGGCCACGCTCGCTTTTCACACGGCTTCAGGCCAAGATCCTTGCATGGCCCTTGCCCATGGGGCCGCCGCGCTCGCCCTCAGGATGGGCAGTGGGTCGACAACATCTACGGCGACGACGATGAACAGTCTTCGCAAAGTGGGCGCGACTGAGGCGCAGAACTGATCAGCCGCAGCAAGGGCAGCGTCCTGCGCTACGAACGCCGCGTTCGGTGTGGAAAAATGGTTTCGGGCCCTCGCAGATCCGCGTCCTCAGCAGGAGTACTTGTCCGTCCCCGCTCCCACTCTTACCTAGACCAACCGCCTCTCATCGCACCTTGGCGTAAGTACCATCCCACGTCTGATCCCGACGACACTCGCCCCCCTTGCCCTCTCGCCATCCTCAGACCCTCGCGTTCCAATGCCCAACCCTCGCCCCCCGCGTTGGTGATGCGCACGTTCCGCCAGAAGGTAAACCACCCCCTTCGACATAAAAACCTTATCTCCGCCCAGGAGGTGGAGGCGGAGGACCGAGGTGGGGTGAGCAACGGCATCTGGCGGGCCTTGCGCGCCGAAGTCTTTTTTGTTTTTGATTTTCCATTTCTGAAAGCTAATGATTGTTGACCCCCTCCCTTCCGGCGCACACTTGTACTTTTCAATTGAAGTGCCCCTCCTGGGGCTCGCAACCTGTTTCTTATATCAAACTGGGTTTCTGGCCCCCGAACTACAGCAACAACAGCAAACATAACAAAAACAACAATAACAACAACCGCTCCCCCTGATAGCCTTTTCACACATGTTCCAAAAATGCGATCTCGCGCGTGGCGCCATTACAGTGTGTGCAGGAATCGCGTTCTTGCGTACGACGCCCTCGCAATTTATTCAAGCGCCGCGCCCTCGACGCTCAGGAATCGCGTTGCCGCTTTGGCCTTTCTAATGATCTCTGAGGTCATTGCGCTATCGCTCGAGATTTTCTCGCGATGCATGCAGGACTCACGCTTCAGCAACCCGCCTGCTCGGCCTGGCAGCCTTGGCCCGCCTTCCCGACCCGCTCGCTAAGGTTTACCGCCAGATGTGCCCGTCTGGTTCTGCCACGTGTTTTCTGCTCCTGGCCTCCCTCTTGCTAATTTCTCTCGTGCTCCATTCTTCTTCCTCCCCCTTCCATCCGCCTTCTCCTCCCCTTGTGGTAGGGGCACGTGGCAGGTAAGAAAGATACAGTCAACCCGCCGTGCTCCTTGGTGTTGGCCTGCCGTGCCTTTTTGTCTCAATGTGTCTTGGATCCCCCCCTAGAGCGTCTCGGCGGTATCTGGCGGGGGGGTTGCACGCTTTGGGGGGTCTCGGGGCCTCTTGGAGTATTGGTCTGTCGCTCTCTTTCCCTGTTCTGGCCTCAGAGGCCTCCGGGCAGGCTGGGCCCGTTCTGGCGAGCTTTTGCGGCCGCCTGGAGGCGTCTCGGGGACAACTTTTTGATGGGGTTGTAGCGATCGGATGCTCTCGCGGGCCCCTGTTGAGCCGTCTGCCTCCTTGGGGTCCTCCTCGGCGTTGTTTTGCTTGGCAACTCTGGAGCCATTCTGAGTATGGGAGCCTTCTTGGGCATTCAGATGTCACCTTGAGCCGAAAAGCGTAGGATACAACGGATGACATGAACCACATGTTGGGCTACTGAATGGTTCCGGGTGTCCGGATTCTGTCTTGGGCCTCCCTGTGGCCCAGAGGGCTAGTGGGATTGTCGGAGGTTGGGCCACATGTGGACGCCCTGCGTCTTCTGTTGGGGCCTCCCGGGGCCTCTTGTTCGTCTTCGAGGCCTCCTGACCATCTTCGTGAGGTCTCCTTGGGCCAGCTTGGGAGCCACTGTGTGCATCTTGAAGGCCTTCTCGACCGCAAGGGCAGGCTTCGGGCCGCCCAGCCAGCTTCGGGAGTGTCTGGGGGCGCCGCGCGCAGCTGGGCTCCGCGAGAGGGGCTCCACGAGCGGGGCCCGGGCAGGCGACGCCTGACGTTGCAGCTGGCGCGAGGGGCCTCTCAGCGCTCTGGCTTTGGAGTGACGCCCTCCACCTCCGCCGTGGAGGCGCCCGCCACGTGGTCGGGCCCTCCACCTCGGAGCGTGCGTCGTTCTGCGTTCCTCCGTGAGGCCGAGGGACTTCGACGAAGGGGCTCGCGTCCCTGAGCCCGCGCCCTTGTGGCCACGTTTCAAGGGCATACCGCGCCGCAGCGCGCCTGGCCATGTGCGGGCTTGCTGCCAGCCCCGACGCCTGCCGCCGCGAAACGCCGCGCCTTCGAGGAGATCGAGAGCCTGCCCCGTGTCGGGCGCCTCGTGGAGCAGCAGGATCTCCGCAGCATTTGCGCAGTGACTGGGCAGCTCTCCTCGCCGAGCCCGTTCCACTGCTCGCAGAGTGCCTGCTCGCAAACGCCAGACAAAAAACACGTAGCTGCCTCAACGTGCTGGATCGTAGATCCCCCGCGGCGGATCCAGGCCATTTGCGAGCAGCTGGTTTGCGAGCAGTGGAACGCGCTTGTCTATGTCCGGGGCATGGAGTCGTCCACGTCCGCCCGCGACAGGCGGCTCTTCCTGGGCCTCGGGAGGGGGCGCGCGCGGACATGTTCGGGCCCCCCTGGGGCCCAGCGTGTCTATACCCCATATATATATATATATATATATATATATATATATATATGGGCCTGCGTTGTAAACATACATGTGTATGTATGTGTATATATATATATAACGATGTGCCTATGTGTGTCTGGATAGTGGCAGGGAGTGTTGACCGCCGAAGTCATCACCACGCAACCTTCTGATTTTATCGCAGACATTTGCTTACATAGCGACGCACTACGGCTCAAGTATTGTGGAAAGAGGTGGTTGGGTAGACCACGGTTCAGTTTGTGGAATCTTGGAATAGCATTGTGTTGGCAGCGCACCATTTTGCACCATCCTTTCGCACAGGGACGAATCATTCTCCTTCGACAACAGGGACCATGTCAGGCTACTCAAACAAGCCGTGAGATAATGGATGGGGGATCCCTTGTCCCGGGAGGGAAGAGGGGTACGACGAGGATGATGAGAAGTCAAGGCGCTACCTGTCTGTATTTTTTTTTCCGGGAGGCACGCGCGGTTTTTTCCCACTCGGGCAGCGGCGTCTGGGAGGAAGTTCGTTTTGCGTTTCTGCTTCTGTGCGTATACATCATATATATACATACATACGCGCGCATACATATCCATTGCCACCTGGGGTCCCAGGAAATCGCGTCACTGGGCGTCGGATATGCCCCGAGATCTGGCGCTGCGAAACAGATGCAGGACCACGATGAACCGCGATGCAGCGCCGCAGACCGCAGTGGTTCGCCGACGAGCGGAGCGTGCCTGTCAGTTCCGCGGAGGACCTCACCATCGGCTCTAGCCCAACATATCTTTATACTATGTGCGCGTCGCCCCCCCAGGGGCGACGCGCGCACTGAGAAATCTTACAGTATATGCGTCGTTGCGGGCGCGTTCTGACCACACCGTTCGGGAAAGGATATACTACAAGATGGTTCGACTACATGTGTGTATATATATATATATATGGATATGGTCGGGTCGGACGCGCGCCTCCAAGGATGACATAAAGTACTAGTATGTCTGTGTGCCGACCGCACGAGTTAGGGTACAAAAGATATTCCTCCACGTCCGTCGCCTTCAACATGCAGGTTTTCGACGAGACAGCTATGGCCCCGGACGGCATGCGAGAGGGTTGGAGAGATCATTTGGGAACCCGGCGGTACCTGACGCAGTTGGGGGATTCTGGGCACGTCCACAGGGTCCTGGAGGAAGGGCTGGTGCAGGTCGCCAAGCACAAGACGATGGTGCGATCGTGGTCGACATCGACCGGGCCGTTTTCGAATGGGCGCCAGACGCCGTCATCACGGCCATGCACGTCACGGACGTCATCAAGGATTGCGGTGGGGCCACGGTGGACATGCACGAGGTTGTGGTCAAGGAGGACGGCACCGCTACGGTTCGCATCCCACCCTCCGTTGTGGACGGGTTCCTGCAGAAGTCAAGCTGTCAAGGAGCTTATTTCAATCCCGCTTTTGACGAGATGGATGGCTTGGCGGACGTCGTGTTGTGGTTGGAGCCAAGTGTGTGTCGCACGAAGAGGCTTTGGACGTCTGCGATGTGATGTCCAGCATTTGCCTGTTGAGACGTGGCAAAAAAACCCGTGCGGTATGGCCTGCGGTGGAAGACGCAGAGGCCTACGATGCAGCCGTCAGGATGATCCCTGGCTGGGAACAGCTCGAGAACACTACACGTTACAAGGTCCTGCTAGTCACGCCGCAGGTCGGAGTGCAGGGCATCAAGAAGATGTTGGCCGACTTCCAGTGGGAAGTGGCGGAGTTCGCGGCGTACACGGACAACGACACGGGCCAGGGGCATGCCTTCGTGTACGCGAAGACTGCACCGCCGGGGGCGAGTTTTCAGGTGAAACCGAGCGCGGGCGAGCCCTACCAGGTGTACGTGCGTGCGGTCGGGCGCGTCAGCCAGCAGAAGATGGATGCGGCTGGGTTGCACAGTGCCTTCCGGCGGAACCCGCACTCTGTGTTCCACGGGGCGTCGGAGGCCAAGAAACGGGCCCAGGGAACGCTCCAGCGGACAGAGGGCGATCGCCCCCGCGAGCAGCCCGCAGCCAGCAGTGCGCGCGCGTCAGCCCACAGGCATAGCGCCAGAACGGCAGCTTGCACCGCGCTTGGAGGCCCCTCCGGCCCCGCAAGCGCCGATGATCGTGGACAACGGCGGCAGCTGACAGGGGTGCCCTTCCAGCACCTGGTTTACCACTTCCTGAAGGGGCGAATGGTCCGTACTGGCGCTGAGGGCGGCCTACCGACACGCCAGTTTTCTGCAAGAGACCCTGGGTGCCCGTTGGCTTGTGGCACCTTTTACTTTTCCTCTTTTCGGCACGGCGGAGGTGTCGACGCACTTGGGTCAACACGCTCGAGTGGAATCAGTACGTGCGTTCGCTCCACGGCAACATCAAGCAACATCAAGTTCGCTTTGTGAACGCCCCAGGCCTCAAGGCGCAGGGGCGATGGGCGAAGATCGCCAACACGAGTGCGGATGTCGTGGCTACGACTGAGACCCATTCGGACCAAGCTGGTGGATGGTGCGGGGCCGGCCTGCTACGGAGGGGACCTTCGGCGGCGTCGGCCTCTCGGTATGGCGGCATTCCTGTCAGGCGGTCTGGGAGTCGAGGTAGTTGTCGACGCGGAGAGCCCGCGCCGCAAGTGCTACGAACACCGCCGGCAGATGGCGACGACTCTGTGGACGGGCGAAGGCAAGCGATCCATCGTAATTTAGGCGGCGCACGGGCCGTCGGGGGCGCGAGCGGACAGGGCCAAGCTGAAATATGTGCTGAACATGCTCGAGACAGTTCTCGTGGACGCCACTGCTCGCGGTCAGGTGGCTTGTTTCGTGGGCGGGATTTCGACGCAGAGATTTCGGGCGCGGCCGACTCCCAGGCGAAGCTGCGCAAGGCAGGGCGGCATGATGGCTGCGACTTTGCAGGGAGAGCCACCTGGACATCCCGACTTGCACGCGGGGCCGTGGTTCGCGCTTTGCTAGCGTCGCCATGAAGTTTCTGCCTTGGCTCGGAACCGCCGGATGGATGCCGCGGCCGGGCTGCCCGCGCGCCGCCCGTTGATTTTTGGCGATCGACGGTCGAGGCGCCGTTGGCAAGGCAGACGGCCCGTCGGGCCTGCAAGGTGGCGCGCGTTCTTCTTCTTGGCCGGTTCCCTGCTGACTTTGTGCAGGCCGGCCGCAGATTGGGGAGTTGCGGCCCTTGCCCCTCTGGGGGGCCCATCGATTTCGTCGACGCCCCCATGTCGGGAGATCATCGATGCGATGGGTTCCCTCAAAGGGGGTAAGGGCCGCGGCCCCCCCAGTTGCGGCTGGTCGGATGCATCTCCACTGGCTTGCCCACGCCATGCTTTCGATCTCACGGTGGGGGCGCTGGACTTGGACGCTACACCGACAGCGCGGTGCGTGATGGCCGATTCCCGCGCGCTGGCAGCGGCGCCGGGCGCGGGGGAGCTTGCGCAGGCGCTCAATGTAAGGGGGCGCGGCAAGGTCGCGATTGACAAGCGGCATGCCTGCCCCACGGTTGCGCCGGACAGCGCCGCCTTCCACGCCGCCCAGGCCCTCTTGGAGGCGCGCGAGCGCGCTGAGACCCTGGCGCGCATGGGCCATTCGCCCAGCCGAGCGGAGCGCACGCGCGCGGGCCTGCAGGCCGTTTTGCCGGATTGCCGGGAGCCCTTCGCTGGCGAGGTCCGCGAGGTCATGCGGACGTCCACTTCGCAGAGTTGGCGCGCCAAGCTCCGCGAGTCGCCGCCGCGGGAACTCCAGGAGGCGCAGGCGCGGGAGAAGCGCACTCGCAACTAGAACTGGAGATAATACCTACGTGCCAAGCAGCGCAAATCATACGATTGGGGGAAGAAAAGGGGCCTCGCCGAAATGGGGGGCGCCATGAAGAGACGGGGCGGGGCCGCCACCGCGAACGTCTCCGAGCAGCTCGCGATGGTCGCAGACGCCTGGCGCCCCGTTTCCGAGCGCTTGAAGCGCAGGGGGCCAGAGGTCGATGCCCTCGTGGATTCCTGCGGGCGCCGCGCGCGTGCGCATTCGTGGCGGGCGGGGGGGTCATGGGATGCCCGTTTGTGAGGGTGGCGGCGGACCTGCCTGACCCTGCCGGCGGCCTGGGTTCTTGGGCGGCGGGGGAGCTGAAGGTCTTAGCTCGGTGGCGCCCGAATCACTTCAATCTGTTGGCGCGCGTGCTCAGCGCGATCGAGGGCGGGGCCTGGTGGCTCCGCGCGGCCACGCAGGGCTACATTGCCTTGGCCCCGAAGGACACGACGGGCGCGGAGCCTGCGCCGACGGCCCCGCGGCCCATTACAATAGTCTCTATATTGTTCCGTGTGTGTGCTAAGCTAAGCTGCGCTTCAACTGCGCCATGGGCGCGTCGCGGGGCGCGGAAGGGGCTCTTCCTGGGCGTCGCGTTCGACTTGGACCAGGGCGGGCAGGGCGCGCGCGCGGGCGGCGCCAGCTACGACTTCAAGAAAGCCTTCGACTACATACCGCTACAGCTTCCTTTCGCCGTCCTGGAGAGGCGGGGCATGTGTTCGCGGGTGCTTCGCTATGCGTGGCTTCTACGGCCACCTCCAGCGCTCCTGCCGCGCGCGGGGGGCCATGGGCGTGATTCTCGACACCAGAGACTCCTGCAGGATCTTCGGCGTCATTTTGCAGGGGCGCCCGCTGTCCATGCTGGGCGTGCATGTTCCCATTGGCTGCTGGGTCGAGGCCGTGAGAGCCAGCGTGCCCGGCGTGATCCCGCGCGCCTGCGTCGGCGACGAGCAAGGCGAGGGGCGGGGCAAGGCTCCTTCAGAAAGCTCAGAGGATGCGCGAGGTCACCCACGAGTGCGAAATGAGCTCTGTTTGCTGGGTGCCGGTGGAGAGGAGCCTCACCTCCGGCGGCGAGTAGATCGAGACGGCTGCGAGAACACCTTCCCGCTCGTGGGCGGGTCCGTCACGGCCCGCGCGGAGGCAGAGTCGTTGAATCAGTTGGAGGAGAAGGGCATTGCCGCGTGCGCGGCAACGGCGCAGCACGTCCGCCGAGCACCACAGGGTTTCCACGGCCAGGTCAGGATGCTCAGGGCCACGGCGTCGCAAGATTCGCGTGGCCACGAGTCTCGCCGCATGCCCGGCACTCCGCTCACCTTGCAGAGGCCGCGCATGGAGATGCCCTAGGCAGCGTGGCATCGGGATAAATACTCCAGCAGCGTGCCGATGCCTGTCGCCATGGATCCGTCCTTGGGTTTTGTTGATGCTGGTCTCAAGAGCGCGCGCCGGGCCATGAGCCACCCCGCGGCTAGAAGCCAGGTCTCGGGTGTCCTCGCGGCGCCGCCCAGAAGCGCGGACGGCCCGGTGGCTCGCCTGCGCCAGGTCATGGAGCACGCAGAGCTACGACCCCTCGTCGAGCGGTTGGTGCACGACGCGGCGTTGGACGTGGACGCGCGGTGCCGTGGCTTGTGAGACGCGCGGGGCCGGAGGCTGCGGCGTCAGCTGCTAGCAGGGCGGGCTTCGCACAGAGGTGCCGAGCATGGTGTTGTCTCGAGTCCTCGAGCTATTTGCGGGACTTGCAGGGGCAGGCTGGCCGGCTCCAGCGCTGGCAGGGCAGCGGCGACTTGCGTGACATCCCCTCTTTTTGTTCGACGATCCGCGGGCGAAGCTGGGCGTGCTCCGTCGCTTGATGGCAAGCTTCTTGCTCTCGAGTGACTGGGTGGCCCGCCGTGTGGGCGCGGCGGAAGGGTTTATGCGCTCGCGTGGTCTCGGCAGGAAGACCATCGCCCACGTCTCTTGGGTCTGTCCGCGGCGGAGCACTTGGCGGGCGCCTGCTCTGGTCGCTTTGGGAGGGCCGTGCGCCGACCAGCCCGCGCGCTTCCAGTGCGCGACCATCGCGCCAGAGGCGTCCGCGCTGACCGCGCCGCAGGTGGTCGAGATCCAGCGCTCGCTCGTGGACGCGCGGCGCCATCGCATCGGCCGGGCCGCCGGGCGCTGGCGGGCGGCGACGGCCGAGGCAGAAGGCCGCGCCCGTAAACGCCGGGCCGCTGGCGCCGGTGCCGGGGCGCGCTGCCCGTCGGCGAGACGAGGGGGGTCGATGCGCGTGTGTTTCGGCTGCCCGGCGGGGCGCCGCAGCCGGCCACCCCGCCCAAACGGGAAATGGCTACCTCGCCCGTGCGATTCCCGGCGGCCGCGGCGTCTGCTGCGTCGAGTGCGGCGAGCAGACCGCAGAGATGAACGCGAGGCATCAGATGATAACGAACAAGGTGCGGCCGCCCGCAGAGGGATCTACCTCAGTCGCAGCGGCTTTCGCAGGGTGGAATGTGGCGGAGTTCGGCACTTTTGCAGGTCGTCGAGACAGCTTTGCAGACATACAACACCGGCAAGCACTCATCGCAGTGGAATGGCAAGATCGGCAACGCCCCTTATTCGAGGAGGACGGCGTCCAGATTTGGTGCGCTGACTGTGAGCGCCGTTGGTATTGGAAGGGCAGGGTCAACAATCTTGTTCGCACCAAGTGCGACGGGAACGCCAGGGCCGCGAATCGTGAGCGGCAGAAGAGCACGCAGGGCATCTGGGAGCGGACGGCCTCTCATCCGAACAGCCATCTTATCGTTCCCGAGCCGAGGAATCTGCGCTGGAAATGCTGCAAATGTAATGTCCACATGTCCACGGTGCCCTGTCCAGCCTGCCCCTGCAGCCCAGGACAGGCCCACAAAACGCCGCAGCGTGGAGGTGCCGCACTCGTCGGGGTTCCCAAGAACAGGCATTGGGTGAGCCGCTGCAGGCCGCGAGGTGGTAGGCAGTATGCCGGTCCAGCTCGGGCAAGGAAGGGGACTGGGGCCCCAAAGGTTTCATATTTCTGCCGCCTGTTTTGAGCTACGTCGATATGCGACTGCCCCGGGGCGCGAAACTCGGCGGTGCGCCAGGGGCAGGCGTCAGAGGGGGCGGGCATTCTCAGAAAGCCAGGAAGGCTCCTTCTCCTCCTCCTCCTCCTCCTCCTCCTCCTCGCCCTCTTCCTCCTACTCTTCCTCTTCCTCTTCCTCCTCCTCCTCCTCCTCTTTCTTCTCCTCCTTCGCCTCCCCCTCCCCTCCCTCTTTTTTCCTCCTCTTCCTCCTCCTCCTTCCCAGAATGCCATGAAGGCATCCGGCTTTTGGGGAGCTTTTTGAACGTTTTCCGAACACGTGCGGCCTCTCAGAAGGCCAGGGTGGCGTCCGACGCAGATATTCCGCATCTCGACAGGGCTAGCCCACTATTGTCCTTCCCTGGCGAGCCATCGGGAAACTGGGCAAAACGCCAGGGGTGAATTTAATTGCAACGCCAGGGTCTCGCAGGGAGAAATGGAGACTAGAGTCTTCTTGAAACTCGTTCATTTTTACGCGGCGTCTTCCAGGCCAGCTGACCAGGCGAAACACGGACAAACATGCATTGCCTGAGTCCACTGTTCGAGCTGAACGATGTTTTGGCGATTTCGTGCGCCGTTTTTTTTTGATATCGTTTTGCAGCGCAGGCGGAACGAAGACAGCGGGGCAACACGAACACACATCGAAGACAGAAAACGCTGTCCTGCTCGAGCCTTGCCAGGGTCTTTCAGGTTGGACACGTTCTCGCGGCGCAGATTGGCCCCAGTCCACCTGGCTGTCGGGCGGCCGCCCGCGACACCCTGCGGGCACCGCAGGGCAGCCCCGCTGCTGCGGGGCGGGGGGGCCTTCGCCGATGGCGGACCCGGAACACCTGGGGAAGGCGCTGGAGCTGCTGAGGAGCAAGGAGGGCCAGGAGCAGGCCGGCCGAGGCGCCGGGCTGCGCACAGGCGGCCCCCCCAGGCGGTCCCGGCTGGCCTCAGCAGGCCCCCCCCCGAGCAGCCCCAGCGGGCCCCAACAGGTCCCACGAACAGTCCGGAGCGGCCTGAACACCCTGGCGCCGACTCCGGCGGCGCCCCTGGGACGTTCTGCGCCCCAGGGTTGAGGTGTTGAGACCGCCCTGGGCCTGGGCCACCCGCGGGCCTGCTGAGGCCAACTGGGACTACTCGAAGACCTGCTGGGGCCAGCCAGGATTACCTGGTGGCTGTCTGCTCGCAATCCGGATCCTTACTTGAAGAAACACCATTGCCATGACCACGATGCCGATGTCGATGTGCACCATGGGTCATGGTCAATGCCGCCGTCGACGATTCATAATGATTCGATTCGACGGTGACCACGGTAGGACGGTGACCAAGATTGATGCCGAAGTTTCGCGGACAGTCTTGGCCATGGTAATTAATCGTTTTCTTTCCCTCCATTCGCTGGCGATTCTTATCGCCCCCAATCCCCGAGTTCCCCCCTCAAAAAATTGCCGTTCTAGAGCAGCCGGGGATCTGGGGGATCACTCCCAGGGAGCCATTCTCGAAGAGGGGACAGCAGCAGCATGAACATGCAATTCTTGACGCTTCGCGTATCCCCACCAGCCCATCCAGAAACGACGCCCAGGCGAGTAGAGGTGATCATGGAAGCGGGGCAGCATACAGAGGAACAAGGGGCTGGGGAGGCCGTCGTACCCCAAGGGGGGGGATGGAGGAGGAGTCGGAGGCGGAAGAGGAAGAGGATGATGAGGGTGGGGAGGGAGGAATGAGGAGGAGGAGGAATAGGCGGATGATGATGTTGATGTTGATATTGATGATGTTGATGATGACGATGATGGTGGTGGTCTTGATGGTGATGGTGATGGTGATGGTGATGGTGATGGTGATGGTGATGGTGATGGTGATGGTGATGGTGATGGTGATGGTGATGGTGATGGTGATGGTGATGGTGATGGTGGTGATGATGATGATGATGATGATGATGATGATGATGATGGTGATGGTGATGATGGTGATGGTGATGGTGATGGTGATGGTGATGGTGATGGTGATGATGAGGGGGAGGAGGAGGAGGAGGAGGATAAGGGCGATCAGAAGAGTCAAAGGCCTCTTGAATGCCTCGCGGAGTCTCGTGGGATGTCCCTTGGGATACTCTTTGAGGTCTCTTGGGGCGTCTTGGGGGCCTCTTGGCGGTCCTGGGAGCTTCTTGGACCGTCTTGGGTGCCTCGTGGGAGCCTCTTGGGGCCTCTTGGGGGCCTCTTGGGGGTATTTTGGGGGACTCTTGGAGGCCTCTTGGGGCCTCCTGGTCGCCTCTTGGGGCCTCCTGGGCGCCTCGTGAGGCCCTCTTGGGGCGCTCTTGGGAGCCTTGAGAGCGCTCTTGGGGCCATCTTGGAGGTGATCGATCAAAGGAAGGGGGTCTCCCAATTAGCCTCCCCCCATCGGGAGCCTCCCAAATCGGCCAAAACCATAGTAAAACCAATGATTTTGGCTTCCTCGCCAGGCCGTTTTGGACGCTCTAACTACCAGCGCCCCCCCCGTCCAAGTCCAGGGGAGGGGGTTAGGGGGAGGGGTAACTTTAAACGGAGAAGGTTAAAGGCGAGGTATAAATCGAGCATGTACCGCTGCCGTGCCTGGCTCAAGCCGGGCCCGGCAAGATATATGACTGTGCCTCACTGAGGCGCACGACTTGCATCAGAGATCGGAAAATACCTTTTCCATTGACGATGCCCATCCTATCCTTTACTCCAGATCCCATGCTTCGTCTCGCTCTCTTGCTCATGCGATATGAGCCAAAGCCTGGGATATGGCAACGCTTAAAGCGTAACACATACCTAAGCTTACCAGCTTGTTTTCGACTTGGTAGCGGAGCTGGCTACACTCTCGTGTGGCTGGCTCTCGCTCTGATTCCTGTAATCCACGGCACAACTTGGTGGACTACTACTACGGTGGAATACCATGTTGCGCCGGCTCTGCGAGGAGCGGAGCCAGTCCGCGATCGAGCTAGCGGGGCAACCCGCGAACTCGAGACGCTCTCTCCTACTTCACTGCGCTACTTCACTCCCGACTTCCACCAGATGCCAATCGGCAACTCGATCGAGAACGTGGTCACCCTGCGGGGCTACCCGCAGCGGGGCCACCTGCATCCCGTGCCAGTCAGGCGCCTCACGGCTACTACGCCAGAGCCTGACAAACCACAGCCTAAACCAATCACCGAAGCCGAAATGCACATGCATTGGATCAAGATAACTATATTCGGCATTCTGTGGGTAATAATGGGATGTGCTGTGGGATACATGCGGCAGGGGATGGACGACACGCGTACTACTGGCCCTTCATGGGACCCTGCCGGTACTACGCCTTTTCGCGAATACGTTCGCGAAGTACATGCATGGTTAAACGTAACGAGTGGCAATATGACACCACCACAACAAGCTGCAGCACTACAACGAGGCCTTCAAGGTCTGGCTCGTCGTATCGCCATGCAGGTCCCCTCCCAGATCATCAATTATGGTGTAACTGTCAATGGACAGCCAACGGATGCAGTAACATATATACTGTACTTACTGAGCACCAAATTTGAAAATCTGGAAGATGAGCGCCAGCTCAACTCTGGCACTGCCCTTATCGACTTCCGCGTCGAAAGGGGCGAGCGAATCGACTCAGTATTAGCTCGATTCGAGATGGCCCGTGACGAGGCTAACTCTGTTGGCTTTGTCATCCCCAACTTTCAGATCCTAACGCTGATTCTCTTCAGAGCGTTAGGCGTTGGCGCGTCACGAGCCCAACACCTGCTTGAGCCCTTCAATCATCAGATGCCCCGAACACAAGCAGACTATGACAGGCTGCTGACCAGGATGAGGAACTACGGACATGTTGCCGAGCGCTCTCCTGGCAACATAGCGGGTATCTTCACAGGGCACCACTCACATGCAGGTGTCTACGCCGCGACTGCGGGGTCACCCGCTGGTCCTGGCGAGCCAAATCCCTGGGCTGACCCAGCCGATATGCCCAACGAGGCCACTGCCCTTTTAGGGCAGACTGGCCAGGCATCGGCAGAGGCAGCTGAGGCGAACGCCTGGTCGAACTACTCGCCAGGCGCCGCCTACACTGCAAGCCCGCCCTCGGGCACAACCCTCTGGGGCCAAGCGGAGTCATCCGCTCAAGGGTCTCAGCCACCCTCACCGTTTGAATCTGGCACTGACACGGATACCTCATCTGACGATGAGCACAATGGCATAGTCTCTGCTGGTAATGACTACCCAGCGGATGACACTCACCTCTCTGAACAACAAAGAGCGGAAGCCGCCTTTATGGCTTATCGCAAATCAAAACGCCGTTGGAGGCGCTTTATGAAGAAACCAGTCAGAAAGGTGAGACGTGCAGTACGCCGACATTTCAAACGATTTGGAAAGGGTCGTGGCAAAGGGGGTCGCAGACGCCGTATGCATGGTAGGGGTATTACTGCTTTCCTCACGTCCTTAACTGATATGGCTTTTGAAGAAGTTCTTATCGGAGGCAAAGGTCGGGGTCACAGGCGGACCTCCGGTAAGGGAAAAGGGCGGAGGGGCAACCCTAGGGACGCTTCTGGCAATACTATGAAGTGTCATACATGCGGTAGCACAGAGCATTTGCGCGATCAATGCCCGAAGGGGAAAGGAAAGGGATCCGTACATTTGGCTCAAAATTCTTTTATGGATGACATAGATTACATTGACTACGAGTTTTACGTCAATCCAGAAGCGGCTCCCGCCGCGGGCTCCTCCACGTATTACGTGATGGCCCGCTACGCTGAAGCAACTGTAGCCCTGGAAGACTACGCAGTGACCCTCTTCGACGAGTTCCACGGCTGGGACGAGGTCGACGAGGTCGCGTACAATGCTTGGTTCGGTCTTCCAGCGGGGCCACCCGCCGGCGACGAGGTCTCCGAAGCCGAGACCGTCCCGGCAACAGAGGAAGAACTCACCGCCGTGCTGGCCCCGCAAGTGATTGGCATGCCGTTGCTGCCAAATCCCTCGTGGGCTGGTTCGGAGGCGGGAGACGCCGATGACGAAATGCGGGGCCATCCCGCGTATTCCGACTCCGAAGAAGCCGAAGAAGATTATAAGGACATGCTCCAAGAGCAGGTCTCAGAAGCAATCCGACTCCTGAGTGCGCCAGCACATCAGCAGATAACCATGAACGAACTGCTGTCACACCCAGGAGTTGCACGTCTACGTCCATACTTGGATTCGGACATGTCAGCATCTCAGATGCTGACAGCACTCCAAGCTCTAGCGGGGACACCCGCCGAAGAGACGCCAGACGCAACAGCGGGGCCACCCGCTTGGTCTATGGATGTATTCATGCAAGGTTGTGATCAAATGGACATTAACGACCTCACGATGGAGCAGTTAAACGACATCGGGTACTTCAGAAGCCCGTATCAAAACGTGTTCATGGTCCAGGACAGCTCAGAGGACTCGGAGGACATGCGTTACGCCAAGAAGGACAGACGACCGTCGCCTCCCCGAGACTCAGAGCATGACGATCAAAGGCCAATGGCACGCGGTAGTGCGTCAGCGGGGCCAGCCCGCAGAAGGAGCCGTTCAGCTCCCAGACGCCCTACACATGATGAATCGGGCTATCCATACAGTACTGAGCACTCCGTCGGAGTATCCGCTCAGCATGTGCCGGATTGGTACATCAAATGGTACCCCGGCTACTCGATGGACACGCTTCGCCACTGGTATTCTAAGGAGTACTGCACTAAAAGGGACGAAACTGGCGCGATAATACGTACCAAGGGTGGCAAGACCAAGACGCCAGAGGCTTGGGACAAAAGGGCTAAGAAACAGGAGATCATCAACGATCGCAAGACATACAGGAAACAAGTATGTCAGTGCGAGCCCTTCAAAGGTCACATGCGCAGGTGTCCGATGGACCGCCCCTCCAGGAGCCCTCATCACGGTGAGACCCCGTGGAATTGGTCTCATGGAGATGACGCTGGCAACGTCCATGATCCTAATAAGGAGGTCCCTGGAGGAGGAAAGCGCATCACCGAAGCCGATCGTGTCCCTATGACCGAAGAGGTGGCCAACATCGTCAGGGAAAATTGGGTACAGCTTCCCAATGACCATCGCCTCAAGGAATGGAACCGCCGATTCCATAAAGAGGCGGGGTCACCCGCAGAATCCAGCAAAGAAGCGGGGTCACCCGCAGACGCAGCGCCAGCCGCTGGATCCGCGGAAGACGATTGGATAGCTGTTGCATCTGCTGCTGAGTCCGCCGCCGGCACTGACCACACCGAACTGAATGAAGAATGGGCGGCGGAAGACGGCTCAGAGAATCCATTCCCTGATGGAAGCGCCTGCTGGTACTACAGCTCTTCGGCGCAGAAGTGGTTGTGCACGAGGGTAATCTACCGCCATGAGAATGGCAAGTACAAGCTGGCCATAAAAGGTACTGCCGACATCGACCAGATGAGGCAGGTCATCCATGATCATGGCCAGCCAGAAGGCCCTCCTAGAGACCCTCCTGGTCCACAACCGGGCAAGGGCAGCAGACCACCTCCAAGACCTAAAGCCGACTCCTCGTCTTCACCGACTCCTGCGAAAAGGCACCCGTCCAAGAGCCCCGAAGGAACACAGGGGCGGGCGAAGGCCAGAGGGATCGCCAAGACGGACGACCTTGAGCTGGAAGATCCTCCCGGTCTGTCCGTGACGGAGAGGAGGAAGGCTTTTGCTGGACCATCGACCCCGATGCCACCGGCGACCCAAGGCGATGTCAAGGACGAAGTTCGCGACAAGCCTAAGGCAGCTTTCCGAGGTGACTGGACTCCAACTCTGCATCAGCCGCGCCTTGCACCACGACCAGGTTCGGCACGAATGAAAGCACAGCCGAAGCCCGAAGCTGGGATGAGGTCGGTGCGGGCGGAAGCGGCCGCCAAGGCTAAGGAGGACAAGGGCTCTGCGGGGCCACCCGCTAAAGCGGCGCCAGCCGTAGCAGCGGGGACACCCGCAGAAGGCACTCTCTCAAGGGAAGAACGCTTCAGAGTCCTCAAAGAATTTGGCGACCAACAGAAACTAACCGATGATGCAGCTGCTGACGAAGGTCACCCGAACCCTGGCGCGGAGTCATCCGCAGGAGCTGCCTCGTCAGCCGCAGGTTCTGCAGGGCCACCCATTAAAGCGGCGCCAGCTGCATTAGCGGGGCCACCCGTTAAAGCGCCGCCGGCTGCATTAGCGGGGCCACCCGCACAAGGGCAGCCAATAATGTCTGTTCTAAGGAACATCCCTTTGGGAGCCATCGAATACTGGCAAGGCATTGAAGGCAAAGGCCCGAAGCGCACCATAAACCCACGAGTCACTCCAGACGACACGGACCGATACGATGTCATTAATTGTCCTGTTCGTCGTAACTTCGAGTGCCGCAACGACTGGGAACGTGAACAACAAACCGTGGGAAATATGTTGCGAGACAGGCCGCCACTACGCGTTGCGCAGCATAAAGCAGAGCTCCTGAAGGTCATGGAGAGGTTCGGCATGGATCCGACTTTGCCGCGTGAAGGGCAGATGACCAAGGTGTCAATATGGTTTTCTACAGCCCTACGCCACAGTCCATATTGGAAGGACGGATTCAGCCGACACTTCGAAAAGATCAGCACTTTCGATCCATACGATGGCTGGGTTGTCGTTGACGATCTGCTAACAAACTGGACTGAAAATGATCAGTGGAAAGGCTATCGTGAAATGCACGAGGTGCTGATCAAGGGCAAGCCCCACACGTCATACGTGTATTGGGTGCTGCTAAACTGCTGTGAGATGATTGACCATCACGGCATGCAGAAGGGCAGGCTCCAGATGAAGTGCGTTGATGACAGCATGCTGCTGCCTCCCAGGTTTCGACCAAAGGCACGCAGGCCACAGTACTTCATCAGAGCCACGAACGGCCACAGCAGTCCAGGCATCCACTGTCCCGAGTCGCTGTACAAGCCGATCACAACATGGATGAAAGAACCAGACGACCCAGTATATTTCATCCACGGGACACAGTGGGAGTATGTCAAGGACATTCTTGCTAGTGGCCTTTCATGCCTCGCACAGGACAACCCTACGAGGAAGGGGGGGCGCCAATTTGTGCATGGCTGCCCCTACCTCCCGGGCGACCCGAGGATTCAATCGGGCATCCGTCCTGACTCGGAGGTGCTCATATTCTGCAGCATCAACAAGATGCTGTCCAGTGGCTTCTCCCTATGGAGATCAGCAAATGACATAGTCATGACACGAGGCCACGACGGACGTATACCGCCCGATCATATCCTCCAGATTGTGAGCATTGCGAAATATCGGGTCGGCGAAGCCTGGAGCAATCCGCTGGCTTATGACAAGT
This sequence comes from Prorocentrum cordatum, assembly GCA_963575745.1. Taxonomy (NCBI): domain Eukaryota; class Dinophyceae; order Prorocentrales; family Prorocentraceae; genus Prorocentrum; species Prorocentrum cordatum. The sequence continues at coordinate 96,953 of CAUYUJ010022527.1, forward strand.
CGCGGAGGCGGGGCCAACCCGCGGACAGGATTCGCACCGATGACTACCTGCCACTTAAAATGTGTGACAGAACTCTGGGTGTAATGGAAGATCACGCCATGTACCTAAAGGGCTGGACTAAGACGGACGGTCGTCCATTCAATTTGGTCATGACCGAGCAAGATGTTGCTCCACGACCGTACGACACACAGACAGTCCTCATGATGAATGCCCAGGAGGACGAGGTCATGCCTGAAGCGGGGCCACCCGCAGGTGCGGGGACACCCGCGGTAGACACCTCGGACGGTTCATGGCAACAAGTGGTCACACCAGTAGCAACGGTAGCATCTCCTTGGAGGCCGGACCAGCAGTCATGGGTCCAGGCCCTCAACAGCCATTTGACATCAGCCGACGTCTCTGGACTAACCGATCAGCTATACCGTGCTGACCCGTGGGCGGTGCATACAGGTATCCAAGACGCACAGCAGAGGAACCTGCGCCCTCCTGCGGAGCCACCAGGCATCCTAGGACCACAACCACAACGCCCTCCGCAGCAAGCTGGAGGTGCGAGGTTTGTCCCTATGGGCGGATCAGATGGTGGCTCGCCGTTTCGGACTCCGCCGTCTGAAACGAGCGAGAACAGCTTGTGGCAAAGACTCCAGGCGATTCGCGGGAATCCGGCGCTCGCAGCAGCACTCCAGGCAACCACTCCCTTTGGCACTCCGAGGGGTAGTGAAGGAGGAGTGGCTGCGGGGACACCCGCCGAGCGAACGCCTGCGGAGTCACTCGCACATGCGGGGCCACCCGCTGACGGACAGCAAGGTTCAGACTACGAACGTCGGGCAGCCAACTTGAGAGCACAGGCTACCTTTCTGCAGCAACAAGCTGATAGAGTGCCCAGCCTGTTGCGGAACCGCAACATAGATGTTACGAATCATGGCGACTTTCGGCCTCTCTGGAGCTGGACTTCTGAAGATGCTCCAAATGCTGATCCCACGAATCCATATCGACAGGTGTTTATTCCAGGAATAGCATCACACCCAATATATGGATGGGACAATCATGGACCAGCAGAGGCACAGGCCATGGACGCGCCGATGTACCCGGAGTACTACGCGCAGATGAATAACACTCCTATGATTGCGGGGCCACCTGCGAACGAATACACTCGGAATCTTGCCAATGAGATGTTTCGTTTGCAGTTTACACGAGCGGTCGATGCGCAGTCTATGCCGCACTACGCCTACATGCCCACGCCGACGGACCCCGAGACCGTAGTTCAGCCAGCTGGTCTCGCGGTGCCATCCGCTATGGGCAGCATGCCAGACTACATCCGCGACGTGCACGACACGCAGCAAGCGATACTGGCATCTAGGCAGCAGGCTCGGGACAACGCCAGGCTGCGCCAACAACGCGCGATCCAGAGAAGGATCGAGCGTGAAAACCAAGCGGGGACACCCGCAGACGCGGGGCCACCCGCTGAACGGACAGATAGACGGCCGCCACCGACGCCATATCGGGAGGGCGAAACCACTTTCGAGCGCCAAGCTCGGACTCGCCCAGACGTGCCTGCTCCAGTCATTTCAGACTACAACTTCACACAGTGCCCAATCTGTATGGACACCTACGAGATGGGCACCACAGTGTGGAGACTGGCGTGTGGGCATTTCTTCCACGATATATGCTGGGATCGTGTTGCACAGCAGCACGTCCGCAATCAGCGGCCAGGTGCGCCAAACGAGGCCCCCTGCGCTGTATGTCGTGGGCCGGGCATAATTACAGCACATTTCCCATATGCTGGACAGCGCGACGCTGAGTCGGAACAGGCGCGCCAGCAGGAAAGGTACGTGGCAGATGCCCGGGAAATGCGTCGGCTACGGGAAGCAGTGGAGGCACTAGAGGCTCGAGCCGCGCACTCGGCGGAGCCATCCGCACGTGCCCCAGCTGCGCAGGAATCCCCCTGGCCAGCGCCAGAGCAAGGCATCCAGATGCCAATCCTGCCTACGCTTCGAGCACAGGAGCCCCCAGCAGCGGGGCCACCCGCCGAAGCGGCTCCCGCCGCCAAAGCGGGGCCACCCGCAAATGGACCTCCGAATCCAGGATTCCCGAGGGCAATGGAGGCCAACATCAGGCGGAGTGGCAGGAGTGGAGGCGGCACGCGCAGGCCGACTGGATCATCCAGGACCTCACGCGTGGCAAGCCCGGTCAGCGCTAGAAGCCGGGCAAGCGCTGAGAGCGCGGAGGCAGCCCAGTTCCACACCACATTCATGATCGATACAAAAGGGCTGACCTATGCACGTGACAACACGGACACGCTGCCGCCAGGAGGTGAATGGATGTCCACACTCTCTGCGAATTATTGGGTTCTTGAACAGGAACCAATTACCGTAGAGGAGCGCCGCCAATATGAGCAGATGTGGTGCACCGAGTTAACCATGAGCCAATGGGTGCTTGAACAACGCCTGTTGAAAGGCACACTCGGTTCACAGATTACGTACCACACCGATGACCATGGTACGATGGCTCTGGCAGCGCGGAATGGGACATTCTTTCCCGACGAAGACGGACTGCCGTGCATCTCGTTCATGCTAGACATTGGCTCCAACGTGAACATCATTGGAGCCAATACGGCGCGAACCTTCCAGGAGGCTATGGCCAGGTACAATCATAGACCTGCCATATGCACCCTGAGCAAGACCCTCTACATTAACGGTGTCGGTGAGGGTGCTGCGATATGTCGGAAAATGGGCAACTTCAAGATCGGGGTGCAATACGCCAATGAGGCAAGCCCCCGTATCGAGGAGTATGCCTCCAACATCGCAGAAGGCTCGGGTGCCAACCTCCCGGCCATCTGGGGCCTTGGTGCCATGGAAGCACGTGACACGATCATCGTGCTGAAGCCAGGCTACCAGAAGGTTATCTTCCCCAGCGGAGATTATACTCTGAAGCTGGGGAGGGGCGCCAAGGTCCTGAGGGCGAAGAAAACCCCCTCAGGACATCTAGCCATTCCCTGCGGTTTGTATGACGGGGCTAAAAGCCAGACGGTCACGAACACCTTCACGATCCGCAGCAGTCGGGATGGCTACACCGAGACGGAGAACGAAGAGGACCCCGTCAGTGCGGGGCCACCCGCCGGTGTAGGTGCGGGGCCACCCGCCGGAGTAAGTGCGGGGCCACCCGCCGAGACCACAGCGGGGCAACCCGCGACGGGACAGTCCATGACCGTCACGACTGATACGTACATTGTCGAGCCGTATCTCGACAAGCAGCTCCTGGAAGACACGACCCGTTTGATCGTGGACAGGACGCTGAACAGCTGGTGGGAGGGCCAACAGTGTCCCGAAGGGACCTGGCCACATATGAAGGATGCCCTGAAGTCCAAGATATTTTGGGCAGTCCAGGAGGCGGTGAATAAATGGACGCCTGAGAACCAAGCGGGGCCACCCGCGACACCGCCACCACCACCAAGCTACACGGGCGGAGGTTCGTCGGACTCTGCGGGGCCAACCCGCGTGGAGATCGTGAGCGTAGCCGCACCAGCGACTCCTGCGGAGCCATCCGCTAACAGCATGCCCCCGAGTCAGACGGCAACGTGGTCACACGACCGCCGCTGACGGGGGCAGGCGGGCGCGCCGGCGGCGCTCGCTTGCGAAGAGAAGCCGAATACCGGCCTCCTCGCGACATACGTTGGCCGCGCTGAGGCCCGAGAAGAAAAATATCATTCAAAATGTCTCGTCATCGAAGATATTCGCACAGCTTGCGCTGAACTCCGAACCCGTGGATATATATGCGACCGGATTACCCATAATGAGGTAATGACTTCAACTGGAACACAGTATTTGGGAAATTTGTTGGCAGGAGACTACAATATGTTGTGGGTGGCCACACCCTCTGATTGGTACGTTCGTACTCCAGGAAAGAGGGCGGGACCACATTATCAACGTATACAAAATCTCCTGATCAAAGCGCGTGCTCTGAGAATGCAGATTGTTATCCTGGGGCCACCCGGGTATTTCTGGAAACAGGGTCCGATCAAAGATGTTATCGAAGATTTGAAGCTAAGCATTATACGAATCAGACTCTGTCATTTCGGTATCAAGTTTGACCGATCCAGTAAATATCCCAGTGGTTCTTATATACAAGTTGCTACATCTTGTCCTCATATACCGATAAACTTATGGAAATGTACTTGTGGATCACACAAGGAGCATGATTTGGATTGGTATGGCCAAGATCAGCAACGTGCCGAGTTTCGGTATAAAACTTTGGCTATTATTATTGCACGCTTCCTTGATCAACTCGATAAAGCCAACATGATCAGGAATGAGCGGAGTGCGGTACACCTCAGTGTGTGTACACGCGTTGACAAAAAGGTCAGACACTACGTCCAATGTCCACAAAAGGGCCCTCAATGGGACCATGTGGTTCGTAGAGTCACGACCGACCTGGACACGAACAAGATCGTTCAAGATATCAGAATCCAGGATCAGCCAACTGGGTACAATTATGTAGCTCCATTACCTGATGGGGTTACAAACATCAGTACTCGGCTATACTGGGAGCCTCCGGCTCCAGTTCTTCATGGCAATGGTGAGTCGCGAAGGCCACGCCCAAAGCGTGTGACGATCGTCGATGACGATCGATCTCCTCCCCCTTCGATTGAGCGTTGCCAAACGCGACCCACCAACAACCTTCCTGAAATTCCGCCATTTCCTGACTTTACAGCGGATTCCTCCGCAGCGGATCTCTCCGCGGAAACTGCGTTGCCCACTGATGCCAGGATAAAACAGAAAGAAAAGCAGAAAGCTGACAAAGAAGCCGGCATCAAACCGAAGAAAGTCCCGAAGAAAGTGGAAGACGGTAACGACGACTGTGGAGAGGACCTCAAAGGGCTTGACTGCTCCACATATTTCAACGACGTTCCTCTTGACGACTCGGACTCGGACAGCGAATCAGAGGACATCTTCATGATGTTACCGGCGGGGCAACCCGCTGACTCACATGCTGATGTCTTCTCGATAGTCCAGTCATTATGCTACGGCAGAAACAATCAAGTGGACATGCTTGAATTATGTGGGGGCAAGGGTGGTATATCCATATTAGCCTTCAAGAGGGGACTCTCGTCAGGCGGGAACCTTGACAAGATATCTATGGTTGACCTTGGAAACTCGGAAGTACAAAGAGCAGTCCTCCACTACCTCAAGACTTGCTTTGTCAAGATCACGATTCTGCAGCCAAGCTGCAGAACTACTGGACTTCCCTCCTATTTCAACGCACAGGTCAATCATGATACGTGGCTTAAACACCACAAAGAGGACCTGCCTCACATCACGTTCTGTGGAACAGTCGCTCTATTACAAGACGACCTAAGACGTTTCTTTCTCAGGGAACAACCAATGGGCACGTGGGTGGATGAGATCCAGCCATGGAAGGAACTGGCACAACGCAAGGTCACTTGCCAAACGATTATTGATCAGTGCACGACTGGTCTCAAAGATTCATTTGGACAATACATCCGCAAGCCAACACAGATGATGGCAAACAAAGAAGAGTTGTTGGCACCTTTCAGAGGCAAGCGTTGTCCAGGTAATCATGTGCACGCCAATGCTTGAATAAAGAACTAGCAAGGGCGGCACAGTATACCTACAGAATGCAGTCACTGATCGTTGATGCGGTGCAAATCGCCAAAGACCTGTTTGCTTACGGTCGCGATCCATTCGCGAATCGTGAACGCAGCTATGCGTTCGTAACAAACAGTGCTGGCTACGACTTGGACGACCCAACAATCCGGAGACACCCAAACGGAGAAATCTGGCGACCACCACCTGGCGGTCTTGGGTGCCCTGGCTGTGTGGACAACAACTACAAGCAATCACCAAAGCACAGCAGGGATCCGAAGATGTGTCGGTGGTATGATGTTGAACCGTATTACTGGGACTGTCCAAGCTGTAAGAAGGAATATCAGAAGAGCAATCCTCACCACACCAAGATATCTGGCCAATGCAGATTCGCCGAAAAATGGAAGCTGCCAGATAACTTTGGCCAGCCGCGCCCGGCGGGGCAAGCCGCTCCTGCGGCGCCAGCCGCGGAAGCGGCTCCAGCCGCAGAAGCGGCGCCAGCCGCAAAAGCGGCGCCGGCCGCGAGAGCGCGCATACGCGCGCCTAGGCCGCCACGGCCTGGTGAGGGCGATCCAACCGCAGGCGCCAGCAGCCATGACATCACCAGAGCCGACGGGGCTAATGGTGGCAACAGTGGCGCTGGCAGCTCTGACGATCACCGTAGACTGCCACAAGTTGCAGCAAGGCGCGGACGCATGGAGGGAGGAGATCCTCCACCACCGCCGCAGCCTCAAGCAGAGCCGAGGCCAAGGCCAAGGCTCCCTGATTGGACTCGCTTCGACGTTCAGCTCAGCCTCCAAAACCTGCGCAGCTTCGACCCAGCTGTAGTGCAGCGAGAACTCCGCAAACTCCACCTGAGATGGTTTCATGCCAAGGAGCCAAAAATGCGGATGATTCTAACCAAGGTTGGTCTGGGTGAAACCCGTTTGAGTCTGATCAAAGGCATTTGTGACTCGTGTAGAGAATGTCGAGCCTGGGACAAACCAGGCAACACGGTGATGCCTTCTGTGTCACTGCCAGGACGTTTCAACGAGGAAGTCGAATGTGATCTTTTCTTTTACAAACAGGAACATATTGTTTTTCACATCATCGACCGTTGTATTCGCTGGGCAGCTGGCACAGAGATTCCTGATAAAGCCATGCATACTGTTCTCGATGCCTATCATACTACTTGGATGCAACATGGCCCTGCTAAAATCTTATACTCCGATGGGGAAGGAGCACTGAATAATGATACAGCAAAGGCCATCCTTAAGGCTAAGGGAACAGAGCTTCGTATTCGAGCGCGTGGCCAACACGCTACAACTATCGAAGCTAGGAACGGCATCCTGCGACACCTCTTACACGTGATGGGAGAAGAATTGAATAGATTAAATATTCCTCTCAATTTCACTCGTCTCTTACATGAAGCCTTGTTTGCCAGCAACGCATTTACCTTCTACAATGAAGTGTCTCCGTACAATGCGCTGTATGGCAGACAACCAGCTATGCTTCCCGATTTCCCTGTCTTGGATCATGATCAGTCCGCTGAATCATCAGATCACTCAAGGGAGGAAACAATCAGGAGGGTTAGTCTGGAGGCAATCACGCAGGCCACTGCGGTTGCCAAGACGAACAGGGCTCTCCGTACGAAGACTACTGCTACGGGTGAATTTCACTACAAAGAGGGAGATCTCGTGGACTATCATCGCCCGACCACCACGAAAGACGACTGGGGTGGATGGAGTGGTCCATACCCGGTCATCCGCAACGAACCTGACCGAGGCCAGGTCATCGTGAAGGTCGGCAGTCGCGAAGTGCGAGTACAGTATCCTGACACACGACACACGCTGTACATCGAAGCACTTATGGTCCGCGAGATAGGATCGGACAATACGGCCCTTCGGACAGTATTGGCCTTTATTGCCGGTCTGCCAGCGGGGAAACCCGCCATGACTTTCGGATATCTACCAGCGAAACAGGGTCGGCTGCAGATGACTGCTGCGAGCCGACTTTCGCCTAAGGTGCACTTGGCTCTTCAGTACCTCATACGCAACTACTTTCGTATTGAAAACGTTGTTGCTGTACGACTTGCCAAGAGCCTGACGAAGTTGCCTGCTGCACCCTATGCAGACAGCTGTACACTAGTGCACTATGATAATGATGTGACCCCTGGTTTTCATTACTATGAAGCTGATGGCACTGCCTTGAACATCTATGACATCACAGGATCTACACACTCACGCATCATCCAGTGTCTTAAATCCAGGAAGCCGTCTGCTGGATTTGACCAAGACCTCACTAAGTTTGAGGAACTCGCTGATGGTCCACCACCAAGCGAATCACCTCCAGCAGCTGCTCCTGAGGAGCCTCCTACGGATAACGATGGTCGGCTCCCGACCATCATAGAGGAAACAGAAGAAGATCTGGATGCTTTTGTCTTGAAGTCGTGGTATGCTGAACTGATGGATGACAGAACACTCCTTGAAGCTGACACAGAGGAAGTCATGCATACAGTTCCCACATACATGACAGACACACAGTGTGTGTTAGTCTCTACGACCTGTGAAGATGTGCAAGGCCACTTGCCGGAGCGGGGTCACCCGCCAGGATACGACATGGACACTTCTTACTACGTTCCTTTATGCTCCACGGATCCGGATAGCAAATATGATCTGGACTCCGATGAGCACGGGAAGTACATCGAGCTCTGCTTCACTGCAGACATGTCCAAAGTCGTCCTGTCCGAGCAGCAACACCGATTGTTGGATGACAGCAGCGTCACAACTATGCGAGTATACGTTAGCGCTGCCTCCAAACGTGCCGTGGTCGTCAAGGAAGACGATCTACTCACGAAGGCCGACATCCAAGCAAATCCGGTCAAAGTTTCCAAAGCCCTCTACACAGAATTGAAGACTTGGCTTGACAACAAATGCTTCCAGATGACTGACTTAAGCAAGGCGTCTAACATCATGACGTCACGCTACGTATACAAATGGAAGTTTGTCAAGAACGAAAAGGGCGAAATGGAAAGGACGATCAGGTTACGCTTGGTACTCCGTGGCTTCATGGACCTTGAAGCCTTTGATGTCGAAACCTTCTCTGGCACGGCAAGGAGGTCAAGCCAGAGACTGCTCGCAAGTTCTGCTGCATGCAACAAAGCTTGGATCATCGCTTCCCTGGACATCAACATGGCTTTCTTGAAGGGACTGACCTATGGCGAGCTCGCCGCGGCAACGGGCGAGAAAGAGCGTGTGGTGTGCTTCACACTACCACCTGGGTCAGCAGCTGTCCTTCGCACACTGCCAGGCTTTGAGTCATATGACGAATCAAAGCATTGTCTCCGGTGTCTGAAACCGGGGACGGGCACGAAGGATGCTCCCAGGGCATTCTCGCTGAAGCTCAGGTCCATCACTAGGAGCTTTGGGCTACAGCCTACTTCATACGACGAAGAGTTCGAGATGAGCCCAAACCTCTTGACAGCCAAGCACGTTGATGACATCAATATGACTGGGAAGGAAGAGGCTATTGACAAGTATGTCAAGTGTGTTGAAGATACGTTTGGGAAGTGCAAACTGAACAAGCACACATACACAAACTGTGCCGTTCGGTACAACAAGACCGATGATGGGAGCGTCACTCTTGATCAGGACGAATACATCAAACAGCTTCGTCCTATCACACATCCAGAGCTCACAGGAGCTGATCCTGAGAGCAAAGCGACAAAGACGATTTCTGACATGTTCGTCAGTCTTCGTGGCGCTCTAGCCTATGCGTTGATCACGCAGGTATGGCTGATGGTCTATGTTGTCTCACTACAACGTATCCAGGAACCGACAAACATCCAGGTACGACGACTAAACGCGGTTACCAGAAAGCTACAGGCAGGTCCGAAGAAGATCGTGTATCAAGCTATGACCCCAACAGGAGAAGTCGACCTGCATAGCGATTCTGGCTATCGTCGTCTCAACGGAGATGAAGACGACGAAGTCAAAGGCTATGGTATCCGCGGGGCTAACCTGCTGAGGCGTGGCCACACGCAAGCGGGGAAACCCGTCGTGCACCTGGTGGACGCATACTGCAAGTCTCATCGACTGCAGGTGCGTTCGAGCTACTCTGCGGAAACACTGGCAGCAGCCCACAACTTGGAAGACTGCTACCCGACCATTGTAACGCTCCACGAGCTACACTCGGGACCATTGACCCCCACACAGTTAAAGAACATATTGGAAATGGGTGGTCTATGTATCAAAGTCACTCTGACTATTGATGCCGAGTCTGTCTTCAAGTCTTTGTCTAGCAAAGATCTGAAGAAGCCCACAGAATGTACTCTGCTTGGGCACATCAGCTGGATCCGCCAGATGATGGAACGCGGAATCGTGGAAAGCGTCCAATGGTGTGACACGCGGGATATGACTGCCGATGGTCATACCAAAGGTAGTATTGACCGCGCGTTGCTCCTACAAGTAATGGCCGGCCAGCAATCCTTCAAGCACGAGCTGAAGAAACATACACCGTATAGGGCGGGCAGGTCGTCTCAGGACGGCCCTGCCTCCCGAGCCAGCGGGGAAACCCGCGGGCAGGTGCGCTTTAGTAGCGAGGAAACTCGCCGGTAGCGAGGCTACTCGCGCGCCCTTTCCTTGTAGGCAGCCGCTGCTGCTTAGCACTGTTTTTCCGCATAATGTAGAAGTGCGGTACCTGCTCGTCTCCTCCCCCTCCGACTTTAAACGGAGAAGGTTAAAGGCGAGGTATAAATCGAGCATGTACCGCTGCCGTGCCTGGCTCAAGCCGGGCCCGGCCAAGATATATGACTGTGCCTCACTGAGGCGCACGACTTGCATCAGAGATCGGAAAATACCTTTTCCATTGACGATGCCCATCCTATCCTTTACTCCAGATCCCATGCTTCGTCTCGCTCTCTTGCTCATGCGATATGAGCCAAAGCCTGGGATATGGCAACGCTTAAAGCGTAACACATACCTAAGCTTACCAGCTTGTTTTCGACTGGGTAAACCCCTCCCCGAAGGGGATGAAGGAGGTTGGAAGAGGAAACTCCCGGAACCACCTACGCCCAGAGGGCTGGTGGGATTTCGAGGGTGATTGGGGATATCAAGTCGGCGCTGGGTCCCCCTGGCGGCGCCTCAGACGCCGTCCCTGGTACCCTCAGCGCGCCAGGGAGAACTCTGGGACAGCGCCGAGACAAGGACGGGGATTGGGGATTTGGGGATCGAAGCCTCTTGTCAGGTCCGTTGTTACTTCATGGGGGATGTCGAGCTCGTGTACGACCAGAAGGCAAAGTGCAGCATCGTCGCGAAAACAGATATCCCTGCAGAAGCCTTCATCATGTTGGAGCAGGCCATGTTTCCAGGAGTGCCAACGTTCCTGTTCCCGAGATGTGCCGCCGAGGTGCCGAGCTGTATCCTGGGAGCTCCTCTCGGCTGGCTTCCGAGGTGGTTCCCCCTCTTCGACAACAGCCAGCAGCCTGGGGAGTTCTTCATGCGCTACCTTCGCGTCCACCTGAACGCGGCCGCGCGGCTGTACATCATGGGCGCCATGATCAACCACTCCTGCGTGCCGAACTGCGAGCGTGTGACTCGGGATGACGGACTGAGCGTGGTAATAGCAAACAGGGCCATTGCCGCTGGAGAGGATATATCGGTGTCATACATGTCCAGCGTCTTGGGGACCCCCTTGCTGTTCAGGCAGCTTCTTCTGTTCCACCGCTACGGCTTCTGGTGCGATTGCAAGGCCTGCCGAGGATCGTTCAGTATTGAAGAGGAGGCGGAGATGACGAGAGCATGGAGGAAGGCGAGCGAGACGAGATCCCACGGTTCTATGGATGTTAAGATTGACAAGTTGTTGTTCGGCCTGGGGAAGACACACTACCCCAAGTTGTACTCCGAGGAGTGCAGGGCCGCGAAGCTCAACTACGAGAGAATGCACGCCTTCCTGAATTGCGTCCCCATCTCGGAGGAGGGCTAGTTGAGACAACGGCGGCGCTCCCGCCTTGCCCGAATCCGCTGAAAATCAGTCCCGAGGACCCTGCCGGGGTTCATCCTGACTCGCTTTCCGAGGCGGAGCCAGGCGTGACGACGAGAAGCCACGAGGAGTCCCAACAAGGACGACAGACGCAAGGGAGAGCCAGCGCTGTCTCGACGGGCCTTCTCCGACGATCCTGCTCATCGTGCTGCTGGTGCACGTCATGCGGCAGCTGTTCTGGTGCGTGTGGTGGGCCAGAACCTCCCTGGGGCTCCCCGGCTAGGCGCGCTGGCCGCCCAGGCCAGCGGCCGCCCGCCGCGCCGCTCCGGCCCTGTGCAAACATGGTCTGGCGCGCATGGCGATGACGAGGAGGAGGACGACGACGACGGCGACGACGACGATGATGAAGGATGATGAGGAGAAGGAGGCGGGTGATGACGATGATGATGATGACGATGTTGATGGTGATGATGATGATGCTGACGATGAAACTTACGATGCTGATGCCTATGATGATGCTGACGATGGTGGTGGTGATGATGATTTCAATATCGATAATGATGACGATGCTCATGAAGATGTTGACGATGATGATGTTTCTGTTGATGATGATGACGATGGTGATGCTTTGAATGACGATGATGATGACGACGATGACGGTGATGATGACGATGGCGATGACGATGATGATGGTTCTGATGATGATATGATGATGATGATGATCATGCTGCTGATGATCATGATGCTGATGATGACGATATGATGATGATGCTGATGCTGATGACGCTGATGGCAATCATGATGATGGTTTTCATTCTGACGAGGATTATGCTGCTGATGATGACCCTAAAGATGATGGTAGGAATGATGATGATGATGATGAGGATGATGATGCCGGTGGTAAGATGGTCATCGTGATAATGATGTTGATTTTGACGATGATTGTGACACTGACGACGATTGTGATGATGATGATGATGATGATGATGATGATGATGATGATGATGATGACGGGTATGATGATGGAATTGGTGGCGATGATGGTGGCGATGACGGTGGTGACGATGTTACAATACTGATGACGGTGGTATAATGATGATGCTTACGATGAGGATTGCGATGATGATGATGCTGCTGATGGTGCTTATGATGATGCTGATGGCACTGATGATGATGCTGCTGATGATGATAATGATTGGGGGAGATGTAGGATGAGAAGCAAGAGGAGTGGGAGGAATAGGTGGGTGGGGAGAAGGAGGAGCAGGATGATGTCGATGGTGAGGACAACGATGACGATGACGATGCTGATGATGATGATGATGCTGCTGATGCTGATGCTGCTGATGCTGATGATGATGCTGATGGTGCTTATGATTGTGGGGATGACAATTCTACAATGATGATGGCGATGGTATGATGATGATGCTGACGATGCCGATGAGGATGGCGATGATCATGCTGATGATGCTCCTGGTGATGATAATTATGATGGTGATGATGATGATGGTGATGCTCGGAAGGAGGATGCACATGAGTAGGTGTTTGAGCATACTTAGTGGGATGAGACGAAGAAGGAGGAGGAGGATGAGGAGGCCCTGTGCACTGCGGCCTGATGCGCATGGCTACAATGACGATGGCGCTACGACGAAGACTGCGATGATGAAGATGATGATGGTGACCCTGACGATTATGATGATGGCAATGGGAAGTATGATGTCGATGTCGGTGTCGATGTCGATGACGACGATTGTCATGATGATGATGGCGATGGCGATGATAATTATGTTGTTGATACTAATGACGATGATGATGAGGAGTTTTCTGATGATGATGATGATGACGATGCTGACCATGATGATGATGATAATAATGATGCTTATGATGATGATGACGATGATGAATGTGATGGTTGTGGTGTTGATGCTGCTTGTGGTGGTGAGACGCTTATGATAGTGGTTTCATTGTTTTGCTGATGGTGGCAATGACGATGCTGGTGATGATGCTGATGGTGGTGATGGTGATTGTGATTGTGAAGATCCTCTTGTTGATGATGATGATGATGATGATGATGCTGACACTGGTGATGAGCAGGAGGAGGGGGAGGAAGGGGAGGAGGAGGAGGAGGAGGAGGAGGAGGAGGCTGACGTGCATGATGGTGATGAGGGTGATTACGATGATGAGGAGGGAGAAGAGGAGGAGTGACATGGTGAGTGGGACGAGGATAAGGAGGGTGAGGCCCTGTGCAAAACGGTCTGCCGCGCATGATGATGACGACGCTGCCGCGAGGACGAACGCGATGGTGATGATGACGATGATGATGATGATGATGACGATGATGATGATATTGATGATGATAACGGAGATGCTGGTGATGACCTCGATGATGATTATGATGATGGTGATGGGGATGTGTCGATCTCGATGGCGATGTCGATGACGATAATGATGATGCTGCTGACGATGCGAATGATGATGATGACGACGATGCTGATGCTTCTGATGATGATGACCGCACTGATGACGATGAATTTGTTTATGATGAGGCTGGCTATGGCAGTGACGACTATGATGATGCTGAGCATGATGCTGCATCTTATGAGTATTACGTAATGTGATGATGAGTGTATCGAGCAGATTGACGATCGCGACGGCGAGGAAAGGGAGTCCCTTTGAAACACGGTTCGGTTCTCACGATGTTCATGTTGACGACGGCGATGGTGTTGGCGATGGCGATGGTGACGATGATGATGACGATGATGATGATACCGTACTGATTGCGATAGTGATGATGATGATGATGATGATGAGATGAGATGATGGTGATGGCGATGATGATGACCTTGATAATGATGATGACGATGATGATGGTGATGATAACGTTTGTAATGCTGCGGATATTGCAGATCAGAAGGATGACCATGAGGAGTTGGAGTTGGTGGAGGATAAGAATCTGTGTAACACTGTCCGGCGTGCATGACGTCACTGTTAGTTGGCCGAGACGATGGCGATGGCGACGGTCATTTGGATGGCGATGGCTATGGCGATGGCATTGACGATGTTGATTCTGATGATGATGACGATGACGCTGAGGTTGACGATGGCGATGGTAGTGGTGATGATTATGACGATGATGATAATCAACTCGGATAAAGACGGTAGATATGTTGATGATGATCATGCGGCCGATAAAGATGATGGTAATGATGATCATAAAGATAATCCTGATGATGCTGATGATGATGATGATAATGGTGATGGTGGTGTTGATGGCGATGGTGATGATGACGACTTTGATGGGAATGATGGTGATGTTGATCATAATGATGACGGCGCTTGGCGATGCCGATGCCTACGATGATGGTGAAGATGGTGAAGATGAAGATAAATCTCATGATGATAATGATGATGATGATGTTGATGATGATGCTGATGACGAGTATGATGATGGAATTGGTGATGTTGAAGCTTACGATGATGGTGATGGCGGTGATGTTGGTACGGCAATGGTGATGGTGGTGTGAAGAGGCTGACGATGACGATGACGACGTCGACGGCGATAATGATCATGTTGCGCATGCTTCTGATGATGATGATGATGATGATGCTGATGGTGATGATGATGGGGACGGTGATGATGATCCTGGTGGTGATCAAGAGGAGGATTAGCATGAGGAGTGGGAGGCGTATGAGGAGACCCTGAGCAAAGCAGTCCGCCGCGCATGACGATGATGTTGACGATGACGACTGCGATGGCGACGACGACGACGATGGCGATGGCGGTGGCGGTTGCGATGCTGCTGATGATGTTGATGATGATGCCAGTGATGATGATGGTGATGATGATGACGATGATGATGATGGTGATGACGGTGGTGATGGTGATGAGGAGGAGGGGTCTGAACATGACAAATTGGCGGAGGAGGAGACGATTTGGTGCAACACAGTCTGACGCGCACCACGATGGTGTTGACGATGACGGTGGCGATGAGCATGATGACAACGATAGTGAAGATGATCCTGTTGCTGATGCTGATGATCATGACCATAATCATTGTAAGGCGGATGAAAATCTTGATATTAATGATGATGACGACGATCATGATCGTGATGACGATGATGATGGTTGTTATCAGGGTGATGCTGATGATGATGATCATCATGATGATACTGATGCTGATGATGATGATGGAGATGATGATGCTGATGATGATAATCATGATGGTGATGGTGATGATGATGATGATGCTGATGATGCTGATGACGATGATGACGACGATGATGATGATGGTGGTGAGGATGATGGTGTTGGTGGTGGTTATGAAGAAGAGGATGAGGAGCAGGAAGAGGAGGATGATGGTGATGACGATGATGATGATGATGATGATGATGATGATGATGATGATGATTGTGATGGTGATGCTGATGCTGATGCTGATGCTGATGATGCTGATGATGATGATGCTGATGATGATGATGCTGATGATGGTAGTGGTGATGATGATGCTGATGAAGTTGGTTATGATGATGATGATGCTGATGATGTTGGTGATGATGATGATGATGATGATGATGATGATGATGATGATGATGATGATTATGAACATGCTGAGTTGGAGAAGCAGGAGGATATGGATCATGAACGCATGGATTTGGAGGCGCAGGAAGAAGAGGATGAGGATGTAAGCGAGGGAAAGCGACCATATGATATGAGTGTATACATGTGTGTTTGACGTGTTTGGTTCTTTCGAGGTCTCTTTGGACACCTCCAGAGACCTTCGGGGGCAGGGACCGTCCTGGTTGATTCGGGGCTGCTTGGTTGCAGCCTGGCCAAAAGAGCACCTTCTGCCCCGAGCCGAGCGTTCGTTGGATCCCTTGGATCCGAATGGCCTCTCCCTCGGCATCAGGGGCCGCCCCTCCATATGAGCTGCGGTTGGCTGCTCTCATGGGGAGAATACGTAATAAGGAGGCCTCAGCTCGAGGCCAGTAACTTGAGCCCGAGCTCATTATTTAGTGCTGTGCACTTTCCCCGAATGGGCATTCCATGCTCCCCTCCCAAGAGACCCCTGACCATCGGACACGAAGTTCTCGACAGTCGCCGTCTCCGCGCGCCGCGGGGCCGCTCCCTCTGGGGGCGGGATCTGTCCATGAGCGCAGGCCCCTTTGGGCAGAGCAGTGGCCCAAAGCGTTCACAGCCATCGATCCTCCTTCTTCGCTCTCTTCTCTGGACCATCCTCCTTTCCTGCTGGCCCCTTCTCCCTCCTCCCTTCTCCCCCGCCTCCTCCCTCCTCCTCCTCCTTTTTCTCATCCACCTCTTCCTCCTCCTCCTCCTCCTCCTCCTCCTGCTCCCGTCCTCCTCCTGCTCCCGTCCTCGTCCTCACTCCCCCTCCCTCCCCGCCCTCCTCCCTCCCGTCCCCTCCCTCCCTCCCTCCCCGCTCTCCCCTCCCTTCTCCATCCCCTCTCCCCTCCCCCCCTCCCTTGCCCTCCCCTCTCCCCCCTCCCTCCCTCCCCGCTCTCCCCTCCCTCCTCCATCCCCTCTCCCCTCCCCCCCTCCCTTGCCCCCAAGACTTCTGCGCCGACCCCGCTGCCACCTCCGGCCCGACCGAGACGCCGCCGGCGCTGCGCGCGGGCCAAGCCCCGCGCGGCCGCGGCTCCGTCGGCCGTGAGCGACGGGGGTCCTGGGGATCGGGGGGTCGGGGAGGCCGGGATCGAAGGTCGGCTCCAACGCAGTCGGGGGGGGGCCTCGTTGGTGGCTCGTTCCGCCCGCCCGCCCGCCCTGCCTCCCTCCCTCCCTCTCGTGCGCCCTCCTCCCTCCCCCTCGTTCCCTCCTTCCTCCCTCCCTCCCTTCCCCTCCCTCCCGTCCTCTCGTGCCCTTCCTCCTTCCTCCCTCTTCCCCCCTTCCTTCCTTCCTCCCGCCCTCCCTCCCTCCCTCCCCCTCCCTCTTATCTTCCTCCTCCCTCCCTCCCTTCCTCTCTCCATCCCTCCTCGTTTCTCATCCCTCCTCCTCCGTTCCTCTTCCTCATAAACCTGATCCCTGTCGCACGCCTAGACGTGCCGGTAGGGCGGGCAGGGCGTTTCGCGTGAGGTCTCCTCACAATATTGGATTTTGACGATTGAATGCTGCAACGGCTTCGCGGATGGAGGGCGGGTCCTTTTGAAAGTATGGTTCTGTTTTGGTTTCGGCGCCGCGCGCATTCGTCTTAAAAGTTCTGCAACAGTTCGAAAGATGGAGGGCGTTTTTTTTGCAACATGTGGCTCTGGCTCGACGCCGCGCATGCGTCCAGGCAGACGTGTAATGGCACGGTTTGAGTTTGTCAGGACGCAGCCATCACGCCGATCCACGGTGCTGAAGTCCCAAGAACGGCTTTCAGGCACGATTTAGGATTGCCAGGATGCAACAGTCACGTTGATCCGCGGCTATGAAGTCCCAGGGATGGTTAAGGCACGACTGGGGATTTTCAGACGGATATCTTCTAACGGGCCACTCCCCGCATTGATCATTGTAGGGACCTGTGAAGTGGGAACTTCGAGGAATGGCTCATTGCAACATCGTTGATGCGTCTCGGGTGTTTACTCTGATCCTCCTCCCCCTCATCCCCCCTCCTCCCTCCTCCGCCTCCTCCCCTCGGGGCTGGGAGGCAACCTGATGGCATTGGAGGCGCTGCTCTCGGGCGCTGTCTTTCCTCCGTGGGCCTCCAGATGCCTCGTGGGGCCCCCAGGGGGTTCTGGCCTGTGCGCCTCCCGGACAGGCGCTGTGGAGAAGCTGCAGGACGCCAGGATCTCAGGGCCTGGCCGAGCCTACGTGAGGGCCCCCAGGCCCCCCCACCCACCCACACACGCACACGCACACACACAGACACAGACACACACGCACACACATAGCAGAGACTGCCGGCGCGCCACCTTCACGGCCCGACGGGGGGTCCTGGGCCCCCTTTCGCGCTCTCGGCGGCCCTCCCTCCCTTCGGCGGCGCGCCGTGGGGGGGGGCGTGAGGGGGAGCAGGCCTCCTCAGAAGGCGGCGGAGCTGCTCAGAAGACCCCTGGAGGAGGAGGAGGAGGAGGAGGAGGAGGAGGAGGAGGAAGAGGAGGAGGCGGAGGCGGAGGAGGCGGAGGCGGAGGCGGAGGAGGAGGAGGAGGCGGAGGAGTGGCACGGCTCCCCTCGGGACCCCCCTCGGCTCGCGGCGGGGTTGGAGATCGGACCCTGCATGCGGACGCATCCGCTCTGAGCCCGAGGCTCCCCCGCCGCCGTGGCGCCCCTCTGGGGCGGGGGCGGCCGCGAGAGCGCTCGGCGGCGGAATCCGACCCCTGCCCTGAGCAGGGCTGAGGGTCAGAGAGCGCCTTCCTCTGGAGGAGCACCAAAAAAGGGACGTCAAGGTGGTCAAACGCCTCGCCAGTTAAGCCAACGAAGGCGTGCAACCTCCAGCCATTCGCTGATGTCACTGATGTCCAAGGTTTCGACTTGACGCCGAGTGTGGTGCATCAGTTTCAGCTTGACCGAACAGGTTGGTTGCGCCCATTGACGTCCGTTCGGGGTGTTCTGCAGACCTGCCCCGGCCCTGCCCTCGCCGATCCACGATTCAGAAGCTGCGGTGGTCTGCGGGAGCAGGGTCTGGGGTTCGTCGGACACGTGGCGAGATCCGAAGGAGGAGGAGGAGGAGGAGCCCTGCTCCCGCCTCCCACCGACTCGGGAGAGTCGATGGCTGGTGGAGGTAGGGTGCGGATGCTGCCAGCCAGGGACGGGGAAGGCGGCCGCGGGCAGACCCACGGACAGCTTCTCGGTCTGCTTCCAGGAAGGGAAGCGGCACCGGTACCGCGACCCCTCTCTTGTGGCCACGGCTCCTCCTCCTCCTCCTCCTCCTCCTCCTCCTCCTCCTCCTCCTCCTCCTCGACTCGCCTCGAAGTCCTAGTCAGAACGCGTTCCGGGGGAGGTCCGCGGAGTATCGGTATCGGCACTTCTGGTGGGACCGAGGTACAAGATCGAGGTCGGTCTGGGGAGGATCGCCTAATGTTCTTCGTATGTGATGGATGTTCTTATGTATCCTCGGGAGGGTGCCTTTGGATGTCTTGTGTGCTTTGGCTGGCGGAGGGTCGCATGTTCTTGCAGGATGTTCTTCTGTCCGAAGTCTGGCCGCAATTGCTTTCACGCTCTCCCATTCTTCGTGCCTGCGACCAGGTAGGGACAGCCACTTGGACCCCCGTCACGGGTTCACAGAGCAGTCCAGGGCGTCTACGACGCAGCCCTGTCCCGTGCGGTTTTTCTTCCCCGGGGGCGCCTGCCAACTGCTTTCGACTGCGGGGCTGCTTATTTCGGCGGCGAGCCCAGGGGGAAAACGCGAGGGGGCAGGCCTTCTCGGAATGCGGCGGGCCTCCTCGGCATGCGGCGGGGCCTCTCGGACGCCCCCGCGCCTTTCGAGAGGCCGCCCGCGGCCTCGGAGAAGGCCTGCAAGGCTCCTCAGAGGGCGCGGGGGCTTCTTGGAGGCCCCGCCGCCGCCCTCGGAGACCGGGCCTGGGCCCGACTTCTCCGCCGGGCTCGCTGCCGGCGATCACGGGCCCTTCGCGGTGCTGTCGCGTGCCCCTGCCCGCCCGGATGATGCCTCCCGCCGGCCCCGGTGCCCCTCCCCCGGCCTCTCCTGCGGAGTCCCGCTCCCCCCCCCCCGTGTCAAGGGAGGAAGACCTCCCCGACCCCGAGAATCGGCGTTTACTGAACGGCCGTGGGCGTTTATTGAACAGCCCTGCCCTGTTCGATTCCTTCCCTGGGTGCGCTTACCGATGAAACGGCTGCGCTTGACGGGGTGCTTCTCATGGGGGTGGATTTGTTGCTCTCTGCCTTGTACTCCTCCTCGGGCCGCGTAGGGCTGCCTGCCTGCCCCCGCCTCCCCATCCTGAGCCCCCGAACCCACCTCCCGCCCCCGCCCCCCCCACCTCCTCGCGAGGCGCTCCAAGAGGGCCCTGGCCTTCGAGGGACGACGACGACGACGACGACGACGACGACGACGACGACGACGACGACCCCTGGCCTTCGAGGGACGACGACGACGACGACGACGACGACGACGACGACGACGAATACGACGGCGGCGGCGGCGGCGGCGGCGGCGACGGCGACGACCTCCCTGCCAGCCTCGTCTTCCTCGGCGGAGGGCGGCGGAAGGTCGGCGGAAGGCTGGCGGATATGCACCCCCAAGAGACGGCGGTTTTTTGGGGGTTCAGGGTTTCCGGAATCGGCCACATGGGGTGATTGATGGTCGGCGACGGCCAAGAGGGGGTTGAGGGGGGAGGGATTTATCATGGCACGGGCCATGGGATCTCCCAGATCTCATGGCCCCCTCTTCTTCTTCTTCTCCTTCTTATTATTCTTCTTCTTCTTCTTCTTCTTATTCTTTTTCTTCTTCTTCTTCTTCTTCTTCTTCTTCTTCTTCTTCTTCTTCTTCTTCTTCTTCTTCTTCTTTATTGTTCTTTCAATGCGTCTTCTGGCCGCCCCCCCTGGGCCGCGCACCTGCCTGGGGCCATTGATTTGCGACCCCCCCTGGACGTCCCTCCCTCTTGGACGCCCCCCGTCGGTCCGAGCAGATGGTGTCGGAAGACAGCGCCGCCTCGCCGATGCATCGCCGACGCGGCTCGATGTGGGGCCTGAGTTGTTCCGCGCTGGCGTCGTCGATGTGCCGCCGACGTCTCTGATTCATCGGCGATGCGGCGCTATCCTCCGACCCCATCTACTCGGACCCCATCCAGGAGGCATCTGACCTCCCTCCTGCCCTCCCGCCCCTTGCCTACACCCCTCGGGCAGTGCCAAGAGGGGACACCACCAAGGGGGTCATGTTACCAGCTCCTCTGAGCAGCGAGGTTCCAGGATCGAGCCTCGAGGAGGTTGCTGGACGATGGGGCTCGCGTTGTTGGTCTCTGGAGTGTTCTTGCGGCCCCATCTCCCTGAGGGAGCTCCGTTCTTTCGACGAGGTGGCGACCCCCCCAGTGGTGACCCTCCTTGGCACTGCCCAGTCCAAGATCCTTTCCCACCCCCAGCCCCTACAATACCTCCCTGCTCGTCTCCCCCCGCCTTCCAGCGTCCGCAGGGAGCGGCGGGACCGCTCCGTGCGTGGTCCGTAGCCATGCTGGCTCATGTTTGTGGTTGTGCAGCCCCCGCTCTCTGGAGATGCGACGCGATTCAGGCCGGTGGGGAAGCCATTCCGCACGACAACATCTTGTCCATCAAGAGCACGTTCCTGGACTGCGATTCGCCGTGGCTGGAGCGGATCGTCCTGGCCCCGAGGCCCAGCTCCGACCCTTCCGCCACGTCCTCGAGCAGCCTGACTGAGTCGTCGGAGTTGACTATGGCCGGACGTCACACGCGCTGATATCCGGTCGTCGCCCCGCGGCGCGCGCTCATCAGTTGGCATCGCATGGAGCGCCGCTGACCCCGCAGGCCCAGCGGAGAGTCCGCGAGCAGCGAACGAGGCGGAGGGCGGCCGTCGTGAGTACATGTCGAGGACGCAGCGCCCCAGCATGCAGCGCACGACAAAACAAACAGATGAGACTTCACATCACCAAGCTGTGTGGTGGGCGCAGCGATATGAACATGTCTGCCTCCTCGACGGGGCCAGTCAATACCCAAGCGATGCGCCGCCAAGTGCGCGCTCAGGCTCGTCTCAAGCGCGCCGATAACCGCGAAAAGAAAGACGGCATCGCGTCGACGAACATCTCGCTGTAAGGAACCCTCGCCTTCAGTGTCTGGGCCGTTTCCTCCCTACCACTTCCGCCTCCATGATCATGCGTTTGTCCTCCCTCCGTCTCCTCCGCCTCCGCCTCCTCGTGGCTTGACGAGAGAATGTGGCGACAGAGCCAGTAAGTCTTGTGCACGAGAGACATTCCGAGGCATTGCTAGATTTTCTCTCTTGTCCTCTCCTCCGAGACGCCATCCCCCTCCAAGCATTTATGTGACTCTGAGACCATGTCCTGAAACACGTAGCCGTATATTCAAAGCAATTCCGCCCAAGAGGAGGAGCGGGAGGAGGGTGAGGAGGAGGAGGAAGAAGAGGAGGAGGAGGAGGAGGAGGAGGAGGAGGAGGATGGAGGATGAGGAGGAAGAGAAAAAGTGGAGGAGGAGGAGGAGGAGGAGGAGGAGGAGGAGGAGCGAGGAGCGAGTAGCGAGGAGGGAGGAGCGAGGAGCGAGGAGCGAGGAGCGAGGAGCGAGGACGACGCCCGGGGGAGGAGCGATGAGCGAGGCCCGGGGGAGGAGCGAGGAGCGAAGACGAGGCCAGGGGGAGGAACGAAGGGCGAGGAGCGAGGAGTAGGACGATGAGGCGAGGAGCGAGGCGCGCGGGCCAGGAGGAACGAGGCTGAGCCGCCCCCCTTCCGTGCCAGCCCCGCTGAGGGGAGTTCGGAATGAAGCTCCCCCGGGCAGCGGCCCCCGCGGGCCGGCCCGTGGCGGTGCTCGTGGCCGTACTGTCCGCCGCGCTGGGCAGGCGGCCGCGCGCCCCGCGCTCCCCTCCTGCCCCTCATCCCCTTCTCCCCGGGCCCCCCCTCCCTCCCCCTCCTCCCGCTCCTCTTCCCCCTGGCCCTCCCCCTCCTCCCACTCCTCCACCTCCTCGCCTCCTCCTCCTCCTCCTCCTCCTCCTCCTCCTCCTCCTCCTCTATTTCTCCTCCTCCGCCTCCTCCTCCTCCTCCTGCTCCTCCTGCAACTCAACCTCAATCTCCTCCTCCCCATCTCCTCCTCCTTCTCCTTCTCCTGGTCCTCCTCCTCCTTCCCCCCCCTTCGCTCCCTCTCACAGCGGCGAGCGTAATGCCACGCCCTCGTGGTTTGGATTCCAGGACCCGATCCCCTGGATGCGCGGTCGCACGGGTTCCAGTCCTCCCAGACGGGGTCGGAGCAGATGGGGTCGGAGGATCGCGCCGCGTCGACGATGCATCGGCGATTCGGCTCGATGTGGAACCCGATTTTCTCCACGCCGACGTGACTGATGCATCGCCGACGTCGCCGTCGTATCGCCGCGTCGTCGTCCCTCCCCCCCGCGCTTATTCATCCTATACATATCAGCTTAACGGATACTGTCCAGAGCAGCAATGAGACCAACATAGCATCATCATCATCCCACATGTGCCGGGGATCCTGTTCCTTTGGCAAATAATTGATGCGGCTGCGGACGCGACAGCATCGAGCATTACTCGCGGCGCGCCGGGGCGCGGAGAGAGCTATGCAGTTCTTTGAACACTCGCCGTAACTGTACCTATCTGTTTGGATCGGTGTCGGCGACGTTCGTAAGGAGGAGAGCATGGTGATTTTGGCAGCGCTCGGCGCGCACGCCGCCTACTGGGCCACCAACGCGGCGCGCCGCGCGAGGGGTCTCCCAGCACCTGAAGGCGCGCGGCTCTCCGGCAGGCTCCATTCGACGATGTTGCTGGTCACGGGCCGTCGGGGAGACTTCTCTCGAGCATCTGGCGGCGCGCAGCCGCGTCGGGCAGGTGAGGCTCGCAGCGTGGCGACGGTTGGTAACACTTGCCCTGTCCCCTCCTCAGCTTCCCTCCTCCGCCTCCGCACTCCGCCTCCCCGCTCCCTCGTTGCTGTCAGAATCGCGGTGCAGATGATTCAGGCCGGCTGGAAGGGCCCGTGATGCAGCCGAGGCGCTCGTCGACGGCGATGCCCTCCCACCCTCCATCCATCCTCCGCGCCCTCAACCGTCGTTCTCCACTCCCGCCCTGCGCCCCATTTCCTTGCTTGAACCGTGGTGCCGTCCTGTCGGGCCACTGATGCAGTAACCACGCTCATCGAGGGCGATGGTCCTCTCTTCTCTCCTCTGTCTTCTGCGTCTGCCTCCGCCTCGGTCCTCCGTCTCCCTCCCCGTGATTCCGTGTGGTGCAGGCCAGCTGGAAGGCTGGTGATGCGGCCGAGACGTTCGTCGAGGGCGCTCCCCTTCCCCTGCCCCCTCCGTCCTCCACCGCCGTCCTCCGCCTGCCTTCCTCCCCTCCCCTCTGTTTGAACCATGGTGCAGTTTTGACGGGCCGGCTGGAGGGCCAACGATGCGGCCGTGACGCTGGTCGAGTGCGTTCCCCCTCCGCCCTTCCTCCCTTCCCTCCTCCGCCACCGCCTTTCCCCGTTTTCCTCCCTCGGTGTCCGGTGTTGGTGATTCTACGCAGTGGTAGTTGGATTGGTGTCTTGCATTCTGTTTTTGCTGTGCCTGGGTCGCGCGGCGCTGAAGTAGCGTAGTTCTCCGGAGTGCGCGCGCCATTTGCCCGCGGGCCCGCCGCTTCTGCGCGGGCGGCGCTGGTGTTCCGCCAAGTGTACATGCCAGGCGTTTCGCCTCATCTTGCCCAGAAATCCGCGGTTGGCTTCTTGCGGGCTCGAGCTGCCGCCCCATCGTTCCGGCGCAGTTCCTCCCGCTATCTCGTCGTCTCCTCCTTTTTTCGTAGACTCGCCTCCGTGATCAGTTTGGCTCAATTTGTTTCGGTTTTCCCGGCAAGGGCTTGGGCCCAGGGTTGCTCAGACTCCCCGGCCGCGCGCTCGCCGCCTCCGCCTTCCGGTTCCCTCCTGCTCCCTCCCCCCTCCCTCCATCTTTCCTTTTCAGTGTAAATGTTTGCCCTCCCAATCCCGTTTTTTCTGTGGTGGTGTGCCCTGTCACCGGCACCTGGGTGGAATGTCGCCCTCCGCCCGGGTGTCGAGAAAAAGCCCTTGATGGGCACGCCCCGGTATAGTGCATGGGATGGACTGCCGGGCGACACGCCTGACCCAGGTGGTCACTGGTCCTAAGTGGGACTGGTGCCTGGGTCGCGGATTCTGGAGGAGGGGGGGGAGTAGGAGGAGGAGGAGGGGGAGGAGGAGGAGGAGGAGGAGGAGGAGGAGGAGGA